>JANHFO010003452.1:17578-37741 GCA_032468095.1 Pareas carinatus | reverse complement strand
CACGCCCCCCCCGGGGTAAACGGCGCTCTTGACTACCCACGGGGAGAAGCAGCTCGTTTTCCGACACCCCGCAGGCTCGGCCAAGTACGGGGCAGAACACAGTCGTGCAAGAGAACACATTACATTAAAAAATACATGGCTACTCCGGAAGAATTTGGTTTCAGGACAGAAAAACTTGCTTGTTGACCCAACAAAAGTTCAATCAATCATAACAGAGCTCCAAGGGACTTTAGAGGTCTTCTAGTCCTCCTCAAGCAGGATATCATTTCAGACAAGGGACTGTTCAGTTTCTTCTTAAAAGCCTCCAGCGATGAAACACCCACAATTTCTGAAGTCAGGCTGTTCCACTGGTTAATTGTCCTCATTGTTAGGAAGTTTCTCCTTAAGTCCTGTTTGCTTCTCTCCTTGATTAGTTTCCATCCATTGTTTTTTGTGTGGCCTTCTGGTGCTCTGGAAAATAAGTTGACCCTCCTCCTCTTTATGTTAGTCCTCAAATACTGGAATACTGCTATCATGTTCCCCGTAGTCCTTTTTTTCTCTAGACTAGCCAAATCCAAATCCAAATAAAAAGATATTTCTGGGCTTCACATAAAACCTGGAGTTATAAAAAAAATGTGAAAGTGATGAACAAGGATGGTGAAGGTTTTAATTATTTGAGACAGATGTTTCCAAGAATAACTGATGCCAAGTTTAAGAAAGGCATTTTTGTTGGTCCACAGATGAGATTCATCATCAATGACAAGCAGCTTGAAGATCTGTTAATAGGGCCAGAAAAAAATGTTAAGAAAACATTCAAGGATGTTGTTGAGAAATTTCTTGGCAACTACACAGGACCAAATGGCATTTAGCTGCTTGACAAATTTTTTACTTTTTCAAGACCATGAAGAGTAACATGTAACAGAGTAACATCTCTGAAGATTCATTTTCTGCATGCAGAAACCTTATGTGATTAAATACATTGTAGTCACTAAAAGTTAGTTTCATGTTTATCAATATTTCTATATGATAGTCATTCTGAAATCATATTTGTGTTCAATTTGAAGAGATCTATCATATTAAAAAAAATTAAAAAATTGTTGTCCAGTGTTATCTGTAAAAATAATAAAAGTAAAATATAAACAAACAAACAATGGAGGGAATGGATCTCCATATTTTCCTCTCAAAAAGTAATGTGATGAAGGTCATTAGCAGTCTTAGGGGTACAAGGGGTCCCCAATCTCGGACCATGAACCGGCACTGGTCCACGGCATGCCAGCAACCAGGCCACACAAACAAGTCAAGCCCCACCAGGCCACACAAACAAGTCAAGCCCCATTTGTGGGATGCAGGCAGTGCACAAAACCACACACCCTCCAGTCCATGGAAAAAACTTTCTCCATGGAACCGGTCCCTAGTGTCCAAAAGGTTGGGCGCCACTGGATTGGATCTTCATCCACCTTCTCAACTTCAGTCTAAGCTACAAAGAACTATATATTTTACATGCAGAAAGAGCGGGGGAGAGAATGATTGTAATGAACAGCTTGGTGTGTAAGGATTCAGTCTGAAAATCTGATAGAAGATTAGTGGACTTAGAACTTGCTAAGAAGATATACTTGCTTCCATTTTGCTTTGTATTAAAAAGGGAATATTACTCTTTAGCATCTTCTGTACCAAAGAAATAGCATTCTATGTTGCTACTTCAAGGGCTTTTCACAGCCTTTGGCAACAGGGAGCACATAATACATTTCTAAGTGGAACAGAATTGAAATAAAATAAAGTAGCATGCTATTAATCATCATCACATGCTGCTATTTGCAATGATAATCCCAATGTACCAACTAAAATTAAATCAATATAACTAGAAGCAAAACTTTTTGAAAATTTGTAAGAAAGATGAATGAAACATATTAAAACATATTAAATACATAGCAACAATATAAAATGTAAAGCTTTAGAAACAAATTAAATAACTTATTGTTCCACTTCACTGTTTCATTTTAGAAAATGCATTTCTCTAATTCTACTAATAAAATGAAAATCTGTAAAAGTTCATGACTAAAAGATTAATTATAGTTCTATCCAAATGGTAAAGATTAATGATGATTTTGATATCTCCTTATGTTTCATTCCCATGAAAAATGTAAGGAAGAATTCAAGAAGGTACATCTTGATTTACCTGTTGATTCCTGGATGACTTATAGCAAATAGACAATATTATGTTACTTCCTACTGCTTAACAATGTAGGAAATTGTCTCTGTTGAAAGAGAAAGTAGTTGGGATGACCAGTAATGAAGTTTTTTAAGCAATCAAAAATTTAGGTCTGCAATCAGAAAGCAGCATGATTGCATATAGGCATCTATAGGGAAGGAAAGTCAAGATGGCAGCTGAACTTATGCAATTGAAACCCTGACCCCTTTTTTATAGTTGTTCTAATGCACAGAAAAGGGTGGACTCATGTTCTGGGATCTTGGCCCCCACCTTGACTTTTTTAACTGTCCACATGCAGATGTCTCAGGTTGCATAACTGCCATACACAAGCTCTGAAGAAACCCTTTACAGATTCTGTCAGCCCAATCATGTAATCTTCCTTCCTCAGCAGCATCACAGCTATCTTGATCACAACTGCTTGCTATTACAATTGTCATTCACTCTCCACTTCCCATCCCACATCCCTTTTTCTTTTTACTCAAAACATGGTTTTTATTATAACTGCGAAGTCTTGACCCACAATAACAAATAGTGGCTAAAATATCAGATATGTGAGAGCAAGCATATGGGTAGTTCAAGAGGAGGGAGGTTGACATCAGAAATAAGGGCCCACTGGCACTGAACAGTTCTTCCTGGATGTACCCTTAAGAAATAGTTCTGTAAACTGTTTAAATCCAGTTGTAGCTTCATAAAATCAGTATGCTTGCTGTTCTAATCATGCAACGAAATCTACATACAAAATAGTGTTGTTATCGGGTTGCTGCCAAGGAGCATTTCAGTAGTATGTGTTAATTGGTCCCATAGCTACATATGATTGAAGAGTGTTCTAACATGGATGGGGAGAGGGAAGTAAGCATGTGGGGGAAACTATAAAAAGTCACTAAAACATAATCACACTGTTAATCTATACCTTTATGTCTCTAGTCACTAAATGCTCACTAAAATGAAACAAGCTTTGCCTACTGCAGATAACGGCCCACAAGTCTATAATTATGCAAACTTTCATCAGCTGGGTTTATTAAGACAAAGCCAACTAGCAAAGACAAGCATTCTTTTCAGTGTCAATCAATCTGAAAGTCTTTCTCCATCAAATCTAGACTGGAAAAAAACCTCTTTTTTGTCAACTGAATGAGACAGAGCGGATTACGTAACTAATAGGGAGCCAGAATTTAGTGCTCAGACTACCGTATAATGAACTTGAAGGAAAGAAAGGGTGAACTGACCCTTTATGACTCTATGAAGTTTGAAATGATATTTCTGCATCAGTCCATTACTTTCCTAGCATTGTTTGATTCACATAGATGGGATATCTAACTAGCCTTGTTATGAAGTGCACGGGCCTGTGGATCTGATCTACAACATCTTCAGTGATCCTTTAGATGTAATTCAACAGTGGCCAGTCTTTCCAATTTTTCCTTTTTAGCACAGCTAAGTATTGTGATGTGAACAGATACAGTATAAGAGGTTTCAGATGTTTACCTTTAAGGAAACTTTTCAGAGAGGAATATTAGATGACTTCAGATTATAATGTTTTGAGATGGGAAGCTGCACTTTTTTGCTCAACTGCGTACTATGTACAACTGTGGTAGATATGATTAACATATTCCTCTTAAGAGATATGTCTCTGTGAATACCAGGTACTATAATGACATTTTGAAAAAGTGAGTCCTTTCCCAATGTATTATTTCAATATGAAAACACATGTAAATATATTGGGCATTCCATGTGTGGTGAGATAGAATAAGAACTCAGGTTGAATCGATACAGAAAACTCAAGAAGATATGCTATTGTGTCTCTGTATTTTCTGGCTACAAAAAAGTATCAGATAGTTAGAATAACAATCTGAGCTTTTGCTCAATTCATGTATCATCAATACTATGTTTCTTTTCTAGGAATGTATCTTTTATGATTTCACACCATGAAGGATATCTGTATTCCCCTTTCTGATTATCTTGTTTCTTTATCAATTATATATCCATTTTTTCAGTTCTTGGGAACTTCTACTAGTTTATAAACATGCTTCAACTATATTTGATCAATATCCTATATACGTTCTAGGTAACCTTGTGGTTCTCAGTCTTTGCTTGTCTGAGTGGGAAATGATTCACTCTAATCTTCTAGCTTTGGAGTTACTGGATTTTGTTTGGATTCTCTCCAAATGTTGATGCACCATTTAGGTGAGTTTTCTACCATGGTAGTTACACACTGAAACTTGTTCCTTATTCCTCTGCTTTTTTTTCTCCCTTCAGATAAGTAATATCATAGTATCCAATACTTCTTTGGGGAAATACAGTTTCTGTGCAAACTGTGATTTGCACTTTCCTACAAAAGTGGTAGCAAAACAGGATTGTTTTGATACAAATGCATGGTTCACTGACTTATGGATCACGTTATATAACCATAGCTTGTTATAAAACTATGAAATTACAATTTCTTCTATTTAGCATTCTGTTTCAGTTTTGAATTTCATTCAGGCCTTTACCAAATTTAGACAGCAATTTAGTGACTTTACAGCCCTTGCCATTTTCAGATAACACAAAGAACCAAGAATGTTATTTAGTTACTGAGGAGTTCTCCCTTTAGCTTTGACCTCATGTTGTATATAGCACATTTATATAACTAAAAACTCATAGATTATTGTATCAGACTGAATGTTCATTGGTATTGTAGGAAACTAGGCTGACAGAATAGGATGGACCTCTTCATCACCATATCTCCCAATCTATGAAGCCTGTACATATGAAGCCTGTACTGTATATCATTGGTAGTGGCATTAAAAACTCAGATATCAAGTAGAAACAAATATGTAGCATGCTTGTCCACTATAGTTTCTCTTTTTGAAATGTACTTTCTCATTTAGCATCTAACAGAAAAATGGAATTAACTTCTGTTCTCCTGACCTTAAAATGAACGATTTGGGAATAAGCTCCAAAGAAGAATCCATGGAATGCAGTAGTTGAGGCTAAGGCTGAACAGTAAGAATCTCACATCTGCTCTGTTGATGAAGCGTGAAACAAATCTGGTCCATGGAAAGAAGAGTAACTGACTCGGAAGCAGCTTTTCATCCTTTTATCTTTGGAACTGCATCCATTATTCAAAGGATGGGTTGCCATGCTTCTGATGGTGAGTTGGAAGCATGAAAATAAATTTTGTTGGAGAAGTAAACAACACAAGTTATATCTTGAGGTTTGTCTGGAGTTTATTTAACTGGTGAGGCAGACAAGAAGAATATCCACTAGTAATATTTGCTAATGTTTGCTATAGAGATAATTGAAATGTATAAAGTATTAAAGTATAATAGGAATGGTTTTCCAAAATGGGGAAAGGTGTATCACCAAGATTGTTGACATTTCTACATGGACAAATATTTGAATGACTTTTCAGACAATCTATTGAAAGCACAAAAGAAGTGTATGTTATTTGTACTCTCTCTTCTCTGTTGTATATCACTCTAATTATCCTATTGAACAACATGGTAGTAGTAGACATGGTGAGTAAAAGAGTGGTAACACTACTGTAGCTACTAGTATGTTAATTCTTTTTAAATTACTGATAGGAACCCAAATTAAAGATCACACTAGCTTTTGAGAACTTGCTTAAACCTGCAGTTCATTAATCTTTTGATAGTCACTCCTCAGTTGCCTCAAGTAAAGCTATCAGCAAAACAACTTCAGTATGTCCTGATTAAACACATAAACAGAGACTAGCAACCCTTAACCAATTAACTCAGTATGGAAAGGCAGCAGATAATAACAGTGCTTTGATGTTTAAAGATAGAGAGTTATAAACAGCATGAAGTCAAATGTCCAGGACCCCTCCCAACGTTTTCAGTTTTCAGACATTGTGCCAGAAGTGGAGGTATGGCACGTGCAAAGGAGCAATATAAGAAAGCTTCATAAAACAAAAAACAGAATAAAAATGGAAGTTAAATAAAACAAGGATGGATCTGTTCCATTCTGCCTTGTGGGACAATGAACTACATTTAATTGGGGGGAAAGATCGGGAACTATTATACATATGCGTATTTTGTAGGCATCAAAATTTCACTTCCCCCTTTGGGATCATTAAAATAGCTTCTCACTCTGAAGCAGAAAACATTTTATTTAGACAACCAAGAGTGGGTTGTCAAGCTCCCCTCAAATGCAGATATTTCCCTCTGGTGTGAGATGTACTGTTTTGATTACATAAGCAATTGCACCTGGAAGATTTAATTATAGTGTAGTAATTTGCTCTCTGATTGCCTTTCATTGGATTAAACACAAGTATTACACATGTGAAAAGTTTTAAAATACAAAAAGTATTTAACTCTGATGTCTATTTCAATTTGTTGAGGGCTGTATTTTAGTTTAAACTTTAAAAATAAATATTTTTAATATCCACCTCTTTCCCCCTCTTAAAATATTAATATTGAATTCAACTTACATTTACATTAATTTGGTTAATGAAACAAATAGACAAATGTATCACTTCAATTTGATGATGATTTTTGTGAAAACATTAAATAAAGTCTTTTTCCATCAGTGACAAGGAGCAAAAAAGCTAGAGCTTTTTTAGAAATTGGAAGTTTCAAAGTCTTCCATCAAGAGATAACAGTAAACTTTTCATTATGGCATCAATAATAAAAAAAACTGAAGGAGAAAGAAATACAATTATACAAAATGAAATGTGTGGGTTGAGAGAATACCTAGAAATAAATGCTTAGAAGTAGCAGTGTGACTATTGAAAGATATGGGAGAAAAATTAAGACAAAAGAAAAATACTTCAATTTACTTGTATGAAGGATGACAATAAAATGACAAACAATATAGATAAGATACTATCCTTTAAATAATTCCTGCTGAAAATAGAACGTATTTTTTTGTTTCAAAATGCTGGAGATATCAAATAAAATCTATTGCTGTTTCTATATTTGATTTAAAAAAAACATTTTAGTTCTATTCTTTAAAGAGGTCCCATGTCATCATCATCATCCTAATCCAGTTTGTTTTTATCTTCTGGCCTCCAGGACATTCAAGAGACATAACAAGAAAAAAGCATAAACATTCAAGATTGAATAAATATAAATCATCTGTCAACTAACTCAAAATGGCTTCACCAAACAGCAAGATCTTGACTTTTTCTAAAAGAAGAAGTGAATACCACTTTCAACAGAGCACATTCAAGAGCATGGAATTAATCAAATTGATTTCATATATCAATTATATAATTGAAACTTTCTGTTTAAAAATACCATAATCAGATTAAGGACTGGAGGGGGGAGTCAAGGTCTATTTCCTGCTCATTTAATTCTGAACAGAAGAAATCAAACAAAGCTTTCCCCACTATTTACTGCTTTTGATGATGATATACCAATAATACATGTTATGCCTTGTCCAATTACAGTACGCATCAAATTGACTTACAATGGAAAAGTTGAAGACTATAATTGAATGAATTAAAACAATGTTAATTAAAACATGTATTTATAAAAATAATTTTAAAAATGCAAACAACATTTTTATGTTCAATAGACATATCAAAATGTGGTAATAAGAGACCATTTCAGCACAGGGAGATGTGTTAGCTATTTTCTAAGGCAACTAGACAATGTTATATGGTTAGCTCAATAACCTAAGAAGAGCAGTGATCAGGAGGAGATGGATGGCTACAAATGTCTTCAGTCTTTAACATCAACTAAAAGTCATTTCAAATAATTAGATCAGATAGTACAATAAATAGTATATGCTATATCAAAACCACCATTTAATTTTTCACAAAGATGAGCAATTGTATCTTCAAAGTATTTCACACAATTGTCACAGCAAAATTTTGAGGAGTGCTATATTCACTTTCTAGGGCAGGTAACTGTAAGATCAGGATTGCCCTAAAGTAGCTTTTGGTCTTAAAATAAAACATGATTATATGTGCTAACAAATGTACAATGACCTTACTTTACTTGTGTTCTATTTTGTCTCCTACCACATTTCGTTTCTTCCCAGGAAATTCAGAAGAATCCTGGCCCCCACAATTTAAGATGGATGCATTAGTATCATGTTCTGTTTCTTTATTCCTTAAAGTAATAAGGCTCTATAGATGAACATAGGCTTTACTATTCTGAAATTTCCATATGACCATCAATCCACATGAGCTAGTGCAAAATATAGTGGACATGCACATTGTTGTTATAATTGAAGTTTAGGACATGCAATATACAGAACTATTAAAGAGCCCTCAAAAAACAAAGTTATCTTTCTTAAGATAAAATTCAGCATGAATGTTGAAGCCTCCACTATCACCATCTTTGAGTTCTGCCATATGACACTAAAAGTCATTTAAGCTTGCTCCATCATGGAACCCTTTGAGAAGCAAGGTAGATGGCATACAAACTGTATCCTAAGTCTGCTTTAATGATCTACACCAAGTAAAGATCTGATAAACTACTTGAGTTGGGAAAGAATTCCTTATAAGATGTAGTCTTGTGGACCTTGACTACTCTCTTCCAGTCTGGCAGAATTAGATCATAATCATATCATCCAGTTCTCAGAACAGGTCCCTGCTGCATGACTAAGTCATAGTTTACTTTCAGCAAGATCAAATCACATTCATTTTAGGTGAGTCTGCCTTTTAAAAATTGACCAGAAGTTTGGTAACATCTACAGTATATTGCATGCATCAATTACTATGCCTCAGTGCTATTTATGGACTTGGTTTAAATTACTAATTTAGAGCTTAATTTTAAGGTTTTAGAACTGTATGACAGATTTTCTTGAAGAAATGTATCCATTTATTCATATCAACCTGCATCTACAACTAAGTCCTTTATAGTTTACTCAGCAGCGAGAATAATTGCACTGTCAGGAACAAAGAAAAAGCCTTTCTTGACAGTAACCTTACTGATGCACACTCTTTCAAGTGCAATTGATCAGTCTTCATTGTAAAAAGCTTTTCCAAATCTTGAAAATTTACTTACTTTCATATGGAAATGCTTTGTGGATTGTGACTGGAGAATTTTAGGCAGATTGTTACTGATACTTTGTTGTGTACAGCTGATATGTGTAAGTACTATTAGTTTTCAGACTGATTCTTAATATTCTATTTAGATTTCTTTTTTTCTTTTTTTTTGAGGAAATCATCTTAAAATAGATCTGTTTTTCAAAGCAGCAAATGTATTATTATTTTTATCAATATTCTCCCTTCTATTTTAGAATTGGAATAGAATAGAACTGGAAGGGACCTTGAAGATCTTCTAGTCCAGCCCCTTGTTCAAGCAGGAGATCCTATACAATTTCAGAAAAGTGACTGTCCAGTCTCTTCTTAAAAACCTCCAGTGATGAAGCACCCACAAGTTCTTAAGGGAAGCTGTTCCACTGGTTAATTGGCCTCACTGTTAGGAAGTTGCTTCTTAATTCCAAATTGTTTCTCTCCTGGATTAGTTTCCATTCATTGTTTCATTGTTGTCCTGCTGCTGTGGCCCGTCGACTGCCGACAGAGCCGGCAGTCAAATCATAAGAGGAGAAGGAGTGGGAGTGGGAGTCTGGCCTGTTTTGGACCCATCGGAATGTTCTGGTGGGGAAGAAGGAATGGGGCTGACAGGTGCAGAGGCAGAAACAGAGCAGGGGCGTCCGTCAGCCCTCAGGTGGAGAGACAGATGTCTTCAGACCTTGAGTTAAGTAAGGAGGAGGAACAAATCCAGTTCCTGACGTGTGTGTGCACAGGTGAGCACGGAGAGGAGAACAGCAGGAAGCAATGGGCCAGTTCCTGGGGCGAAAGGACTGCTGGCAGTCGTTGAGCTCCACTCTAACTTTGGGTCTAAAAAGCAGGTTGTTTGGATGAATGACTGTCACAGACAACTGTTCATCTTGTTGGCTAGTCAACTGGAGTATTGGATTTCCAGGGACCAATGTCCCTGGACTGTTTGAAGACCAGCTCTCGAATGCTCAGCTTGGAATGGGGTTTGCCAGAGTAGCATTTGAATGTGTATTGGAATGTTGGGCTCTGCTTCTGACCTTATAGACTGAGCCTTTTCATGCTGGGAAAAAGGGAGAGGATTCTCACCTCAGGGCACTCTTAAAGACTTCCTCTGCCTGCTTAAAGGGAGACAGTCTTATTACATGTGACTGCTACTGTGTTTTGCTGGTGTTCCCAATAAAAGGGGTGGTCTACTCTAAAGTAAAAGCCATCTTTTGATTTCTGAGGCCAGGTCAGAACATCTGCTCTCTGGTGCTTTGGAGAATGATTTGACCCCCTCTTCTTTACGGCGGTGCCTCAAATATTGGAATACTGCTATCATGTCACTCCTAGTTCTTCTTTTCTCTAGACTAGCCAAAGCCAAATCCTGCAATCTTTCTCCATATGCCTGGGCCTTTAATCATTTTAGTTGCTCTTCTATGCACTTTTCCCAAAAGTCTCAACATCTTTTTTGTAGTGTGGTGAACAAAACTGGATGCAGTATTCCAAGTGTGGTCTTACTAAGGATTTGCAAAGTGGTACTAATTCTTCACATGATTTTGATTCTATGCCTCTGTTTATACAACCAAGAATTGTATTAGCTTTTCATTTTCCATATTACTGGGGCATGTCCTATTTTGTGCACAAGCCTGTCAAATATACTCCGATATATATACTTTACCTGGAAAATGCATCAAACTTCTAATCATACAATGTCATGCTATTTATGGCACATACTTCCTAGCAATATGTAAAAGATTATAGCACTGGGCTATCTTTTAATATTTTCCCAGACAGTTCAATGATTACTGCAGTGGACTTTGTAAGACAGCCCATTGCTATTAGTGCTTGTTATTCAAAACACAGCAAATTTAGGTATATCTGTAGAAAAAGTGGATGGTAGTAATTCATAGCTGAGAGACTATTAAGAACACTAGGTACATTATTATATCAAATCTCATCTTACAAGGATAAGTTTTATCAATCATCAAGAACTGTTGGGAGACAATGATTTTTTTTCAGTAACTTTGGGTATAAATTTCTCAAAGGAATCACTGTCCCTTCAGGCTAATACGTATGTGTGTGTGTACTCTGCTCTAAAAGATATAGAGATACGGTTTTAATAACTTTCTCATTTTCCTTGATTTCTCTCCTTCACATTTTCATGTGCATCCAGGTACAATTGCAAGAACATTTAAAGTGCTATTTCTATGGTTTTTAGCACTGCATCAAGGTTAAAAGCTATTAAGGCCATCCAAAGATTGAAAACAGAGTCATGTGGCAGGCCAGGCAAGTTGTTGAATTTGCAGCAAGATCGGTTGAGCAATTCTGATAATGGCTAGAATACCTAGCCAAGTAATCATGTTTATAATCTTCATGGATTATAGAAGATATTGAATAAATATAGGACAAGAAAAGATAAAAGAAAAATTCCTTGAAATTGATATTTTACCATAGGCAAGAACAAGTGCAATATGTAAAAAAAAAGTTACTGGGTTTTCCCATATCTGGATAATACCAATTTATTGTTATTTTGTCATTATTTGGAGCTAGTTCTTCCTAAATTTGTTTTTATCCTATGTTTGACATTAAGATCTAGTAAAAATAACTCATGAAACAATTTGCATGTTCCAAAACTTAGCAGTATTGATTAATCAAAGCCCAGGGAGATATACAGCATATTTAATGGGATGACCTTTCCATTCATAATGATGTCTTTAAGTTTACAAATTCACAGGGATGCTGATGCAGCTCAATAATTGTATAAGGAACCCTAAATAAAAGGGAATGGCGATTTCAGTCTTTCAATAATATGTAGCCATAACTGTAGGGATGCAAAATTTGGAATCCAAAGGTCTGTAACTTGGAGCCGACCCCTCCTGATTGAAAAGCAGAGCAGAAGATGGTGTCCAAAGTGATGTTAGGATGACAATACTGCTGATGCTTTCAACTAGGTTGCTGGAATGAGGAGAAAAACTTTTTCCTTGCTTTTCTGACAGCTAGATTAAACTATAACATGTTTTCCCCATGTTAGTTTTCCTTACTTTATCAGTGAATTGATAGCAATAACAAATTCTGTCCTAAGAGTAGATAAACCTTGGCCTTAAATGGACACATTCAAAAATCTGAAAACATGTACATTTTCAAAATGGCAGCCATGGGTGCAGCCTTGCCACTTCACAAAATGGCTGTTATTCTGGACATAGTCACTCACAAGGCCTCCCTTCATAAGAAAGCAAACTGGTGAGATTGGTCCCTACAAACTGTTTTAGTCCTTATTGTGTAACTACTATCCTCTCTAAGTATAATATTGGTCCCAGTAACTGACCCAGATTGGTTCTTGTTTTGGTTTGCATTTTTTTCTGAGTTGGAATAGAGTAATGTTTTTGGAAGCTGGGTGATTATATAAAGCCTTTAGGTAAAATACAGTACATTAAAAATAGATTAAAGTAAAATACATTTTAAAAAAATCAATAATATTAAGCTTACAAGCACCTGCATATTTGCCTATGAGGCTGATGAGACACAGTTGAGAAAAACAAAAACATGTTGTTGAATAAGTCTTTACAGCATGTTAATTTCCCAGTTAAATTATTTCTTTCAAAAAGCAAAGTCAGATGGTACAGAGATCTGGTGGTATCAGGGAAAATGTTCATGGCAAATAGGAGGCCATAAGCATCAAATTGTTTACTGCATGTTTTATCCCAGTATAATCCTTCTGTTACATACATTATAGAGGACAAGTTGGAAATAGCTAATCCAGTCACCCACTGCTTTTCAATACTTGAGTTTGCTATGAAAGTTTTCTGATGATATGGTGGTCAACCTGAATGTGGGAAGGTCACTGCAATTGACGAACAAATATTCTCTACTTCAGGACATCTGCTCTGACATCTGGCATTGAGGGCATGCAGTCTGTGGTTTTAGGACATGGCAGCAGTCATTAGATCTACTGCTTTATATCAAAACCATCTGAATTGGAAGCTAGTGCTACATCTGATGGTAAAAACTCCAGTTTAACTATGGGGATATGTAAATAACAACTTCCTTTTATGGTTCCAAGCCTCCCCTCATTTAGTTTTAATGGATTGGCTTCAATTCTAAATATTGCTTTTGAGAAAGAAGAGCCTCTCATCACATTTTCCATGCCCTGTGTAATTTTAATATATATTTTGCCATTTCCCCCTTTATCCACTGTTGTTCCAAGCTTTAAAGCCCATATGCTGCAGTCTATGGTTCTCAGTCATTTTATTGCCCTTCTTAGGACCTATACCAGCTCTAAAATACACCTTTCCAGAAGTGGTATTCAGGACAGGAATCCAAGCACAGCCTCCTATAGATATATAGTATAGTATCATATTGGCTGTTTTATCTTCAAATCTATTATGATTCCTTAATTCAGAGTTCACCCTTTCTGCTGTAGCTGTATACAAAAATGAAACATGAAAATTATGGATTTTATTTTATTTACATTTGTTTCTTTTACTAGCATATATATGTTTCCTTTACTAGCATATGTATGTTTCTTTTACTAGCATATATATGACTGAAGCCAAAGAAAATAATGTCAGGACACTTTAGTAAATATGCTAATTGACTAAGAATGGGATAATCTTTTTATTAATTTTTCACAAAGTAAAAGTTATCTCTTATACCAGTAGCAAAGGAGTAAAAGAGTCATATAAACTTACACATGTAACATTATTATTTACACATAGACTAAGCACTTTAGTATAGCATACATTCTTTTGTTAACTGAGGTTTCAAGTTACGATCTTGTTCACTATCTATGGGACCCCTGTTGGGGTTTCCCGTCTCATTATGTAACTTACATTTTTTAGTGATGTTTTAGCAGCCTTACAAGACTTCAGTTTATTTCTTATAATAAGAAAATGAAAAACTTTATCAAGACCATATGATATCATATTACATAATATTTATAAATCTATTATTTATACAATCTCTAACACTAAAATTTTATCTATATGTGTATTTTCCCTTAAAGTGCATGGACAAAAAAGCAACACAACCATTTTATTTCTATTATGTTGAATATACATTTTTTCATACTAACTATGTCATTTGTTATCATTTTCTTATTGTTATTAAATATATATATTTGTTTTCATAGATTTTCATGGGTGCAGGAATATAGGTCTAGGTATGTTTGTGTCTTTTCCCATGTAGTACTGAGAGTATCTTGGTGACGTTTTGGCGAGGTCTCACTCGCCATCTTCAGGCTGGTACTTTTTGGTTTCTTGCTAGTGTGATCAAAGTGTGATTGGAGTTGCCTTTTATCTGTAAATACTGGTGGGAGGGTTTGATGTACTGGGCTGATTGACTTGGTTGTTATTTCTTGATTGGTTGATGGAGTTGATGTTGGTATGATGGGCTGTTGTGTTGTAATCTTCTGGGTCGTTTATGTGGTGATTGCATTTCCAATAGTCTCCTGTGTTTTAATGACTTGGGTAATGGGTTGTTTGAAGGTGACCTTATGAGTTCTTTTGATGTGGTGTCCTGGGTCTTGTGCTGTGATCTCCTGGATCGTTTGTTGTGTTGTAACTTTTTGAGTACTGTGATTTTCTGATTGGGTGGCTGTGCTATCCTGATTGGGTGGCTGTGATGTAGCATTCCGGGTTTTGGTTTGGCTTTGAGTTTGAGGTCTGGGTCTGTGTTTGTGTTCTTGGCATGTGTCAGTTTGTTTGGTTTTGGGTCGGAGTGTGTGATAGCTGGTGATGCAGCCATGGCCTGGTTTCTGGATGGTGGTTGTCTTTCGTTTATAGGATGGGGTAGGATTTGTGTCTGGTGAGGGAAATTGGTGGTGGTGTCTTGTGCTGTTTTGGGTCCAGTGTTGGTTTTAGTGACTGGGACTCATTTGTTGGTGAGGGCTAATTTCCAGATGTCTGGAAGGCAGGAGGCATCATCCTGTTTTTCATGTTGTGGGGGTGTTTCTCTATTTCGATGACTTCCCTGATTATTCCCTTGTTGAAGTGTTCAGTGTTGGAGATTAATTTGGTTTCTTCAAAATTAATTTTATGTCCTGTGACTTTGAGGTGTTGAAAGAGGGAGGAGGTATTTTCTTCTTTTCTGACTGTGTTCTTGTGTTCTGCAATGCGTGTATTTAATCTCCTGTTGGTTTGCCCAGCCACATACATTGGACATTGTAATTTCAGACAACCACAGCTACTTTTTATTCAGTTGCTGCAATGTATTTTCAGGCCTATTATCTGAAATCAAACATTAGAATCAGAGGGGAGCATATTCAGTTTCAAAGAGATTGAAAACAACTTTGAATCTTGGTTGATTTGTGTATTTATATACAATTTAAAGGCACCTACTGCCCACCATTGTTCACTTATTTGTCAAAAACAATCAATACTTCTTAGAAGTAGCAAAATAAAGAATAACTAGAATGCTTGCTAAATAATTTAGCACAGTTTCAAGACGGAGTGTTCCCTAACTCTCTCCCAAGAGTGAGTTTCAGTCTTCTGTTTATTTTGTTAGTGATGCTGCAGGCATATATTTGATGCATCATTTTTGCTGGTGCAGACACCAACTATTATCGTCACACTGTGCTTTGTTTTGTCTTGGTTGACTGCATGTGTGAAATCTGAAGATACCCCTGTAAATTTTCACAGGCTGAATCACATAAGTATTAAAATATTAATTTGATTTCTTTGCAAAATTGCATTAGGGCTGGTACATACACACATACATGTACTTTGCACACACTACTATATAGATATGCATGCAAGCCTTCACAAGTGTAATACCAGAGTTAAAATTGTCACATGCCCTGATGCAGAAGATATTTTTCAGCTGAATTTGACTGCACACTTTCTTGGCAGCTATCAATGTTGGAGTGATCAACTATATAGAGAGGGCAAGTGATTACATACATATTTCGCCTAGCTCC
Organism: Pareas carinatus; assembly: GCA_032468095.1. Taxonomy (NCBI): domain Eukaryota; kingdom Metazoa; phylum Chordata; class Lepidosauria; order Squamata; family Pareidae; genus Pareas; species Pareas carinatus. Next base: position 21,709 of record JANHFO010003452.1, on the reverse strand, counting down.
AAATGACAAACTGCATAAAATCTCTGCTGAACAGCTTTGTTTGGGAAGATTTTACAGCATATGAAAACTTTATCTGTGATTGTTTGCTTTAAGCAATAACGTTGCCTGGTGATCATGCAAATGTGCATGTCAATGTGTTTGCTCTTCTCATTTTCATAAATTATCATAGATTATAAATGTTGGTTTCTTCTAAACTTCACATTGCATTTTATACTTTTCTTCAAGAAAACTTAGAAATATTTGCAAATGGTAGTGAAGCCCATTTCATTCCAGATGAAACTACCAAAGCCTCTCTCATTCAAGTGTGAATATAATCAACTCAACAGGCAGATTTAGTTAGGCAAGGAACTATACATTTCCTGTGGAGCATAGGCAAGATGAAAAACATGACGACTACAGTTCCTATGTTAAAATGAATTACTGTGTACTGAACTCCTTTCAAAGTCTACTGTAACTGCACTTTTCAACTAATCAGCTAAGGACAACATGGAACCATTTTCAGTGCTAATAGTGTCCTTTATTAAGGAATTTATATGTATAATAAACTTTTGTCTTGCTTTCAGAATATGTTTGTGCATGGATTGGTGTCTCTTGTCTACTAAAAATATAATAATAAAGGTGACTCAGTCTTGAGCTTTTTTCACAAACCCGCTTGTCTATCTGGACTAAGGAAAAGGTTACAGTAATGGTAGCTTAATTCATGCTTTGAGGTAATCTGTAGTCCTCTACAGATCCTGTGAGAAGAATGTAGAAGGTTCAAGGGAAGAAGCTAGTAATTTTGATGATCAGGATCAACATCTGCAGGATGTTCCCTCACTGCAAAGCAAAGGGATCCATTCAATTCAAGGGAAACACAGAGGGGCAGAGATTGTTAATGATCTGTGAACATATGCCTCAGGCCCTGAAGGGGACAAGATACCAACAGAAGTTCTCCTGCCATCTTAGCCTCCTAGATGTTACCCACAGACAGTGCTACTTCAGTGAATCCTGAAGATTAACAAGCATCTGATTTCTTTAAACAGACTATACCCATCACATTGTACATTTCCCTAGAACAGGAGAAACATTTTTTTTTAAATCCTATTTATACAATTGCAAGCAAAGCTACTCTCTGCTGTCCCCAAATTTAGACCAAAAATATTATCAAGCATCTTGTGTTTTGTGTTGTGGATATTGTTTTTGTTTCCAGCTAATAAGAGATTGAGTAGTTGAGTGACTCATGAAGGATCAGATGCCTATCATCAGTGCTGCATGTTGCAGTCAGTCAATCAATCAATCAATCAGGGTAAGGTATAAAAGGAATGCTATCATAAATAATGCAATAAGAACAACCATAATATAGAAACAATAACAATGTTAATATATCATATTTTATATAATGAACAAGTTGTATGTTATCCAGCAAAAGGAATAAGCTTATCTGGGTAGTTAATTATTTAATGCATTGATATGATGGCTCTTTTCAGTTTAATGCCTTGTATTGGGGAGGAGTTACTTCCCCTGACACTTTATCCATGTAAAATTGCTGCAATTCTAATCTGTTTTAAATCAGGTTCTTTTTAATTGACAATCCTGAATGATCTGACAGTTTGCAATAGGCTTGCAAAATATAGGTACCCCTCGATTTGCAACAGTTCATTTAGTGACCATTCAAAGTTACAGTGGCACTGGCGACCATCGCATTATCCTCATGGTCACATGATCAAAATCCAGATGCTTGGCAATTGATTCATATTTATGATGGTTGCCATGTGATCACGGGATCGTGTGATCCCCTTTTGTGACCTTCTGACAAGCTAAGTCAGTGAGGAAATCAGATTCACTTAACAACTGTCCTACTAACTTAACAACTTCAGTGATTCACTTAACAACTGTGGCAAGAAATGTCATAAAATGAGGCAGAACCCACTTAACAAATGTCTCACTTTCTGGCACAGATGGAGGCTCAATTGTGGTTGTAAGTTGAAGACTACCTGTAATGATTACAGGAAGTATTAACAATGTTAATACTAAAATATTTCATGCAGATTTTATTCCGACATGAAATGGTGGTTTTGCTTCCTTAACTTCACAGTCTTCTGAAGAATGGCTTTGCCCTTTTTTCACTTCTTCATTTCTCCTCTATTTTCTTCATGACTAACTCCTGAAATCATGATATGGCATTAGCTTAGAGGGTAGAGTATGCTTGCAAAGGTTGAATACAAATCAAACTGAACACTGCATGCAGATATGTGATTTATGATTAAAGGCAGAATACGTAAAATAAATATTTTGTGACACTCACTTGGGAAAAATCTGGTATGACCCTGTTTAAATCTATTTTGAAAGGAAGCGAATTTTAAATACTTTGAAGCACTTTTTAACAAACTGTTGTAAAATGGATGAAAGTCTCGAATGTTGAATTGTGACACTGCTGTTCATATTATTGCAGTCCAGGGCCTGCGAGACTTCCCATTAACATCCTACATTCAGTGCTTCAGCTATAAAAATGCACAGTGAGCTGAAAAGGAAAACAGGCAGGTCTAGCTAGGCAACTTATCATTTGAAAATATGGTAAATTCAAAATCAAGAAAGCTAATGTTAAATTGGAAGGAGAAAAAGATTCAGGATACATACATCTTTCAAATATAACTATGCATAAATCTGTTCTTCATTACGGAACATTAAATTTTGTAAGCAGCATTGAAATTAAGTTCCATGAACTTTAAACTAAACTGTTAAATATGCTTATATCAACACTGAAACTCACCCTTCAGCCTTACATTCACAATAGTGCTTTAAAGCAGAGGTCTCCAACCTTGGTCCCTTTAAGGCTTGTGGACTTCAATTCGCAGAATTCCTCAGCCAGCTAAATCTGCTTTAAAGGTTCAAGAAATCCAGAATGTGCTAATATGGATTGTGTTTGGCTTTCCCTTCTTTCTTACGTAAACTACATATCACACTTGCATAGAAATTGTTCAATAGGATATTGCAACCAAACTATCCCTAATCTAACTCCTGTTCATGTGGAAGACTCAAACTAGACAGGGACAATGTTGAGAATGCAGCTGTGTTTTCTCCACACTTTGAGCTCTTCATGTGCAAGCAGTCTTCAACTTACGACCACAACTGAGCCCAAAAATTCTGATGCTAAGTGAGACTTTTGTTAAGTGAGTTTTACCCCATTTTACAAACTTACTAACCACAGTTGTTAGGTGAAACACTACATTTGTTAACACAGTGGTTAAATGAATCTGGCTTCTCATTGACTTTGCTTGTCAGAAGGTCGCAAAAGAGATCCCATAACCACAGGATACTGCAACTCTCTTAAATATGAATCGGTTGCCAAGCATTTGAATTTCGATCATGTGACCATGGAGATGCTGTAATGCTCATAAGTGTGAAAAGTGGTGTAAAATCACTTTTTTCCAGTGTCATTGTAACTTTTGAACAGTCATTAAACTTTTTTATAATAAGAAGTTTTACAAACTGGCAAAGAAAGAAAGGGAGTCTTGGATGACCATTTCTAACTTATTAGCTTTCATCAGCAAGGCATACCCTTGATGGGATTCGAACCTGAGCTGGATTAGGCTAATGTCTTAGCCACTGAGTGATAGGTTCTTCCTCTCTTTGTTGACTTGTACCAGGGAATCTATCAGGCTTTTTTTATGAGGCACCTGATTTTTTCTGAGTACAGAAGCCATTAAACAAGGACTACTTGTATTTATGAAAATGCCTAGATGAAGCTAGAAAATATGACTATTTTGAGTGTAAGGTGCTTGTAGATGTAGGGTAAGGTTCTTAACCTTCTCTTTCCAATTGTTTTCTATTCAAAATGATTCCCTCTAGTTGTTTTTTCCAACCCATGAATTTGAGATGAATCTCTCAACCTACTCTGCCTCCAATTGGTGATCTAAACAGCTATGATTTATGTACCATAAGTATTGTATATTGGTTGCAGCCGTTTGGCGGGCTTTGCAAGCCCAGACTGCAAGTGTAAATAGTTGACAGCCAGTCACTGATTGGCTGAGGCGCGCCCAAGCACGCCTAGTATAAAAGAGGCTGCCGGGGAATCCTGGGCTTGCCGCGGTTTGACAGTTGACAGTTGTGTATTGAATAAAGACCTGTTTGATCAAACCCTTGCCTCCAGCC
>JANHFO010003451.1:118194-130232 GCA_032468095.1 Pareas carinatus | reverse complement strand
TTTCATATTATCTGTACACCGCCCTGAGTCCTTCGGGAGAAGGGCGGTATATAAATCCAATCAATCAATCAATCAATAAGTTAAAATAATAATAGAATACTAAATGCAAAACAGGGGGCAGAATGGCTCAGTGGTTAAAGATGCGAGCTTGTCAGCTGGAAAGCTGACAGCCCGGGTTCAAGACCTGAGTGCCAGATGACAGAGTGAATCCCAGCTCCTCCCCAACTAGCAGTTTGAAAGCATGCAAATGCAAGTAGATGAATAGGAACCACTTGTGTGGGAAGGTAACCGTGTTGGGTGTCCCTCCGGCGTATAGCCATGCTGCCACGGAAATTGTCTCCAGACAACACTGTTTCTCTCGGCTAACAAGCCAAGATGGGCACCACTCTCTAGAGTAGGGCACAACTAGGCAGGGGAAACCTTTACCTTCACCTCTTTAGCTGGAAAACAGACTTGGTCCCACAAAATAACTATATCAAGCCTCGTCTATCAGCACAACCTAACACCTCGGGGAAGCCCTAGACGAGAACAGAACACAACAGAACAACAGAGTTGGAAGGGACCTTGGAGGTCTTCTAGTCCAGTGGTCGCCAACCTGTAGGCCCCGGGCCACCAGAAAATCTGGGTAGGCCTCATGGGCTCGGGTTAATAATTAATATTTGCAGAGGTTGCAGCGCGCCTGCTCAGCCTTCCATCCCGGAACATGCCCAGGTTTCCCAGAGCGGCCGGGAAAAGGGACTCCGGCACGGACTGTTGTGACACCGGGGGCTCTGCTGGGCATGGATGGAAGGCCAGGCAGGCATGCTGCAACGTCTGCAAATGCCTGGCACGCAAGGAAGAGGCAATATCAATTATTTACCCAAGCCCATGCAGCCCACCCAGATTTTGGGGGAGGGTGGAGAGCAGCGCCTTCCCATCCCAGCTGCCGAGAACAAGGAAGAGGAGAAGGTGGGTGGCCCAGGTAATCAGTAGCGGTGGCGATAGCAGAAGCCTCACCTACGCTCCTCTTGCTCCACTGGCCTAGAAGCCTCACAGCCAGGCTGCTGCTGCCCACACACCACCTCTTCCTGGGGCTCAGCGGCTGGAATGGGAAGCACTGCTCTCCACCTCTTCCCTCCCCCCCGCGCCGGGCGAGGTTTCCCAGGTTTCTCTCTCTGTGTCTCTTTCTCTGTGTGTGTCTCTCTCTCTGTGTGTGTGTCTGTCTGTCTCTCATTCTCTCTCCCCTCCCCCTCTCTCTCCCTCCCTCTCTCATTTTTTTTGTTCTCTTTCTCTCTTGCTTTCTCTCTTCCACTCTGTCTCTCTTTCTCTCTCTCTCTCTAAAATGTATAATACTTAGATTAGCTTCAATTACTTTGTAATAATTAGTTTAAAGCTAATTTTAATAATTTTTCTACCACTAAACAACCTTTAAAGATTTTGTCATGATTAATTAAGTATTTATGATTTTGTTATTAAACAGGTGCCTTTTATATGAATAAAGTGGAAGCTCTCTGATCATTATTTTACAAATGTATGTACCTTTTTAAAAAATTCAAATTGGTGGGTGGGCCTTGAGATTTCAAATTATGAAGTTGGTGGTCCCCGAGGTCAAAAAGGTTGATGACTACCGATTTAGATATTATAGGCAGCTATACCAAGCAATGTGGTAAATACAGCTGGGATAAATTAATTTCAACTTTTTTAGCAGCCCAAGTTTCTGGATCATGTATGCTAAGTCAGCTTACTTACCATAGTTGTTTTAAGTTTAATTTTACTTTTTGTTTCTTCTCTCAGCCAGCTATTTTTTTTAGCCAATCTGACTTCTGACAGAATTCTGGCAGTATTGTTTCTCCAAGGACTCAAAGGAGAACACAGATATGACTGCTTTTTCTTCTGGCCTATTTTTCTCCCATTATCTTCCCCGTCCCATAGCTCCTACTTACCCTACCAATGTTTATTTCTTCCAACTAGAATTGCACCAAGAAACAGAAAATAAGGACAAGTTATCAGATAAGATTTGGGAACAAGGACAAACCTGAAAACCACGCTGTTCTGAAAGAAACCCTATGTCATTGATGGTGAACCTTTTAGAGGCTGAGTGCCCAAACTCCAATCTAGAAGCCACTTATTTATCGCAAAGTGCCAACACCGCAACATGTGCCCCCCTGCATCCCCCTCACCCACCTGCAGCCTACCCAGCTTCTGCCGGAAAGCTCATCATGAGCCTTCTGGCAGCCTACTCCAGCTTCTGTGGCCCGCTGTAAGCCATGCTCCCCTCCAACCTAGCTGGGGCGATGATGCGTGTGCCCACAGAGAGGGCTGTGAGTGCCGCCTCTGGCATGCGTGCCACAGGTTTGCCACCATTGCTCTAGGTTATTGCACTGACTAAGAATGAAAACTCTACTTGTGACATAATACTATCTAATTTCAGTATCTTCTAAATCTGAACATTTATCAACATTCAATCATCTGGCATATGTGTTTATAAATTATTCCCAGACCACTTCTTATTTTTTTCCTTTACTGTCTCGATGAATCATTGTTCAGCTTATACCAAATGACTATAAATACTTAAGAGAAAGACTAAATAAAAACCTTGCTTTGCCAAGGTGGCACACGGAAGAATCTATTACCCAGAGAATAATTCTTAATGATTCTGGAACTTGCTCATATTCTTTTATTAGGAAACAGAAATAACATTTGAAATTATAAAAGAGGTAGGCACATTACAGAGCCTTGCAATAATGTTATCATTATGAGTAACTCGGCAATGCTGTCTACTTTTCAGCCTTTTATACAGTAATCTGACAGGTAACCAGAATGGAAGAAAACAGTAGTAGCCCCTGATTGCATGGTGATGGAAAGGACAGAATTTCTATTTCACTGTTAGTATTTATAGCAGTAGCAATAGCAGTTAGACTTATATACCGCTTCATAGTGTTTTATAGCCCTCTCTAAGCGGTTTATAGAAACCAGCATATTGCCCCCAACAATCTGGGTCCTCATTTGATCGACCTCGGAAGGATGGAAGGCTGAGTCAACCTTGAGCTAGTGGGACATGAACTGCTGAACTTACCAGCAGTCGACTGTTAACAGAAGTAGAATGCAGTACTGCACTCTAACCACTGTGCCACTACAGCTCTTTATTATATTTCCATTCTGTTTGTTTTCTGTCATAGAGTTCATGGGATAAAAGGAAAGTTTCTAATAGTCTTCCAAACCAGCTTAGCTTCATCAAGATCACAATGCCTTCAGATCATGTCTTTAATTAGTTTCTACAATGATTGACATGTATGAGACTGGCCAGTGTAGGCAAACTGATTAAATTTCTTGCAACCCTAATTTGTATAAAGGCAAATGAGGCAGTATCAAGACTAGGGTGAAATAAACCCTGTATTGCAGTTGCCATATTCTTCCTTACACCGTTTTTCTATAGCTTTGAACAGCAAAAGTTCACTTTGATAGTTTGAATCTCCTAAAAGAAATTCTACTTTCGAGTATCAAGGGCGCACATCAGCATTAAAACAAGAAGTAAAATTATATCAAAAATACAAGTGTTGTTATCAAGACTATTTTGAGGACTCTACATCCATTTGAGTGCTGGATAATTAGTGCTGGATGCCTCAAAGTTATTATTGAGTCATCTCTATGGAAACAAGCAGAAAGTCTACATTTATAGCTGCAACAAGTCCCTTGTATCGGTACTGTCTAAACTCTACATCCTCTTCAAGTATTAAAATTGTATGAAAATTGAAGGTTGGCTTTGGATATGCCTTAGGACCAATGTTCACTATTATATTCATAGACCACAGTGGCCTTTTCAACACATAGTTTCATGGAATCAGTTACTGTTACATTTACCATTTTCTGTTATAATCATGGGAAATATAATTGCATAAATCATTTTTGATTGAAGAAAATGTCATGCAATCTTTGGACAATAGGTATTTCTGTGGTCCCTGTATATTGTGCTCAAAATAAGCTTGCCTGGATTATGAATGAACAAAAATCCCTTCACCCCCCATCAGGAAAATAGAAGAATCTGCCATCTTTCTCTACCACCAGTTCTTTTATTATCTCTGTGTGTATTTGACCACATTTGCTTAGGAGTTTTTTTTTGGGGGGGGATATGAGGGGCAGTTATATGAAAGTCATACTGAAGCAAGACTAATTATTTTTAAAATGACCAAATAATCCTGCACATACCACCTTTGTGATAACACAGCAATAAATCTACATGCAGAATACCTTTTACTAAGCTTTACAAATATCTACGCACATTATTTTTTCCTCTCTAGTGGTCTTATTAATGATGCCCAGTTTTCTGAGAGGTGGTACATGCTTTATACATTTCAGAATTTTATACAATAATATTACATGTAACCAGAAAAAAAGAAAAGCTACATGACAAAAAGTTAAAGAGTCAATGCAGAGGGTGAAGAAGTTATACTAGGGATTTGAAATGCCCTTTCGTTTCATTTGGAAATGAAATAATGAAATTCAATAAAAGTACTGGGAGGGTGCAGTGAGAAATTCCAGTCCCCCCCATGACAAAAAAAACACCCTCTTCTACTCCCATTGGCTGCAGAGGTATGGCTGTGATTTCCAATGTAATACTACTAGTTAGATTGTGGGTTTCAAAGAAAACCAATTTTTTTGGCTTTGGGGAAAATGCTTAACAAATTATGTTTTGTTCTCAGAATCAGAATCAAAACTAGAATGTATTGGCCAAGTGTGTTTGGACACAGAAGAGTTCTATGAGATCTCAAAGAATTACAGTAATTTTAAAAAATGCATGAAATATATTTATGGAAGATATATATATAGTTTGATGAAATCTGTGAAGAAGATGGAATTACATAGAGAGAAAAGACTGTCTTCTTTTTTATTGTTTTATTACACTATAGAAAGCAAATAATAGCCAAATACAATGGTATTTATACAACAGGAACTATAGGTTAGTAACACTAATGACTAAATTAAAGAAAATGCTTACTTAGATTTGAGTCATAGAATAGTAATCATCTTACCTTTGCTAAGAAATTCCAAGCTATATACTGTCCTGAGGAGCTGCTGCTTTTAAGTTTCATAGCATGAAAAGTCACAAGAAATCCCAGAAGTCCACTGTTGTGAATAGCAGAAAAATGTATTAGTTGAGTTTTTGTGTCCAAATAGGATCCTTAAAAAACAAGTTCATGTTTTTAAAAAATAAGCGACAACAACCCTGTTTTGCTAACACTTTCCCATCACATATGGAAAGCTTTCAATCAGCTTTCCTAACATGGTTTCCTCCAGATGTGTTGGATATTATTTCCCACAATTCTTAGCCAGCATGCTCTTTGGCATCATGTTAGGGAAAGATGCTTTAGATTCCCATTCAAAAGAATCCAATCAAGGAAGGTAGGATGAGGAATTTCCTTCAGTTCCTTCTCCCTTTTCAGTACCATTTTAATTCTGGAACATACTGTGATGGGAGAAATTAGGCTACAAGGAGAAAGCCCAGTCAGCAAAAATAGTTCTTCATTTTTACTTGGAGGAGCATCCTAGTGGAGAAACTTTGCTTAAAGATGCTTTGTCTGATAGTGACAAACTGGAACAGGATTCTGTAGTGAATTCAGTAGTCTGTCCATCTTTAAACCACAGTTCAAAATCTTATTCAACTATTCAGCTCATTGAGAGATTTTAGAGTCACTATTTTTTAGGAAGCAATTCTTGCAATGTTAAAATCATATCCCCTAAATCAGAGGTTCTCAATCCCTAGTCTGCAGCCCAGTACTGGTCCACAGCCTGTTCGGAACCAGTTCACGTAAGCAGCAGGTGAGCACATGAAGTTACATTTCTGCACACGGTGCACATGAAACCATCCCCTCCCCCCCGCCACCAGTCCACATAGCTGGAAAGGTTGGGGACCACTGCTGTAAACCATCTCAGCGGAAAAGGGTCAGAATACAAATGTGATGGAATGCTTCTATGCTCAAAAATAAAGGTAGTCCTTGATTTACAACCATTTGTTCAGTGATCATTCAAAATTACGATGACACTAAATGAGTGGAACCTATGACCTATCTGCAAAGCTGTGGCTGTCATATCGTCCAAAAGGTCACATGATTCTGATCCAGGCACTCGGGTGTCCAACTTGCAATTACAACAGTGTAGCAAAGTCCAGACATTTCACAATTTCTGACATTCCCTTCTGGATTCCCCCAAGCTAAGTCAATGGGGAAGCTGGTAGGAAGTCGAATGTTGTTCCCGCTGCTTTTTCATCTGCCATCCACAGGACCTGCCTCTGACATTGCCTGCAGTACCTGCACACCCACCTGTACTCAGAGCCTGCCTGTAGTATCCCTGCCCCTTGCAACACTTGGGTACCCACTGGCATTCTTGTCTGAGACTCTGGTCTCTTCCCTTTTATTGACTCACAGTTCCAGGGTTAATGACAGCACCAGGACTGCAGGATTGCCATCACTAAGTGATGCAGTTACGTAACTTTGCTGTGGTGGTGCAGTGGTTGCAATGCAGTACCGCGGGCTAATTCTGCTAGCTTCTGACTGTCAGCAGTTCAGTCCTTCAATTCTCACTGGCTCAAGGTTGACTCAGCCTTCCATCCTTTCAAGGTCAGTAAAATGAGGACTCAGAGTGTTGGGGGCAATATGCTGACTGTAAACCGCTTAGAGAGAGCTGTAAAACACTGTGAAGCGGTATGTAAGTCGAAGTGCTATTGCTATTAAACTTTACAACCTACTGCTTAGCAACAGAAATTCTGGTCCCATATGCCATCAGGACTAATAAACTTATTTTTGACTCGAGAGGTAGCTGAAGAATGCCTCAAAAACGCCAGAGATGGAGATGTCAGCTGAGAAATTTTGAGAACCTTTGAAATATTACCAACAGTTGATGCAATCTAGTAAGAATGCCTTTGAGAAACACACTTCAACAAATTGAGTGAAGGGGCAAAATGATTTAAAAATTAACATTTAGACTGCATACTGTGAGTTAACATTAAATGAACTCACTTCTGAACAGACACGTGTTGGGATTTTGGTCTCATTCATTTGAATGAACTTTTCTGTGTTGGTGCTTTTCACAAGTGCTGCAGTACAACTTGAATAATCTCCAGGAAAATTTTATGCAGCCTTTTGCTGCAAATATTGCTATAATTTATTTAGACTATAAGGTTTGGTATATTTTGAAGAAAACATTTGGTTAAATTTCAGATTAGTATGATGCACCATTGTGGACCAATAATTAAATGCTTTGGACCATACTTGAGCCTAGAAAAAGAAGCACATAGTAGAAACCTTTAACAGCTCATAAAACATATAATATTTTGTTTCCCACCCGCATTGTAAGATCTGGCTTGTATCCTGAAAAGTTACCTGGCAAGGCAACTGCTGTGAAAGATGTAAAAGTACAGGAGTGGAAATTCCAAGGCACTAAAGAGATCACCTAAAAAATAAAATCATATGCTTAGTGTTTTTTTAAAATTGACACCAGTATTTGGTTGCTCTGCTGAAAAATGGACCGAACAACCAAAGAACACAACATTGTAAAACTGGAATTGAATGACTTGTTCTTGGTAAAAATGTTTGTTTTTGGGGGGGGGCCCTGGTCTTACAATATTTCATTCCCATTCTCATCAGTCTGAAATGAGGTGATAAAAAAGCGAAGAATAACATTTCCATGAAAATTCATGAGCAAGACTTCCATTTATAATCATGGTTGTTCAGGGAGCAATTTGTTTATTCAATTCTATTCACTCTTTTTTGTTCCATATGATACAGCAAGAAATACTTGCAAGCACTGATTATTTTCCTCCAGAGGTTTGAATGATTGTGAAGAGAAGAAGAAATAACAAAGATAGGGAGAGAGAGAAGATACCAACTGGATTGCCATTTTAGGGTTCCAAAAAGGAGGAACCTCTTCAGGTGCATCTGAGAATACATTGCACCAAAAAGTTTTCTTCAGTAGCACTATGTTAAATGTACTCTATCTCCTAAAAATTAGAGATTTTTGTGCTCTTAAAGAACACAGGCAGTCCTTGACATACAACCACAAGTGAACCAAAATTTCCATTCCTAGCAAGACAGCTGTTAAGTGAGTTTTGCCCCATTTTACGAATTGTCTTGCCACAATTGTTAAGTGAATCATTGAAGTTAGTTAGCAACATGGTTGTTAAGTGAATCTGGCTTCCCCATTGACTTTGCTTGTCAATAGGTCATAAAAGGGGATCGCATGACCCCAGACAACCGCCATAAATACATGTCAAGTGTCTGAATTTTGATCATGTGACTATGGGGATGCTGCGACAGTCATAAATATGAAAAAATGGTCAAAAATCACTTTTTTCAAGGCTACTGCAGATTCAAACAGTTCCTGAATGAATGGTTGTTAAGTCGAGAACTACTAGCAATCAGATCCTGCAAAATTTAGAGAAGATTTCCACTTTCTTTCCCCAAATAGCAGGCCAGAAAATATATTAATCATAAGGAAAATTAGGAAAAAGTGTAAGAGTTTATTGAAAAGGCTATACAGACAATAGAAGTAGATTTATGTTGCACCTGCCCATGTTACTATTTTTTCCTTCATCTGGGAGAATCAGGAGGTAACTAAAGTCTTGCTCACTTTTTTTCTGGATTGCTGAAATAATACAAGATTTCCAACTCTGTGTTTTCCTTAAAATGCCCCGTCTTAACTTTTGAGGGACTCTGGAACATACAAATTCAATACATCTGGAGAAAAGGCCACCTCACAAGAGCTAGCTTGTTTTTGGATAACCGAATAACAGAGTTGGAAGGGACCTTGGAGGTTTTCTATCCAAAGTTGTTGACTAAGAGCTATGGCAATTGCAAACTAAAGACCTGTCTTTTTCCCTCCCACATTTAATCATATTCCGTTCTTGGAGACTGCCCTGACAAGTAGTTTGCCATTGACCTCCTTCCTAGGGCTAAGAGAAAGTAGCCGGTCCAAGATTACCCAGCAGGCTTTGGGCCTAAGGAAGAACTAGAACTCATAGCCTCCAAGTTTGCACAAAATTTGAATGCTGTATATTCTATAAGTGGTTTATTCCACAATCTTTGGAGATCAAAATGGAAAGACAAAATTCTGTTTTATGGTATTATAGAATTAAAAGTACTTTACTGGCAAATCTGAACTCTCTCCTTTGTAGACCATTAACAAAGAGAAAGCTATCCTTTGGGCTTGAAATGATCTACATTGTTCCCAAAAGCTCTTGATGATGAAGTATTGCTCAACATAAAAGAAAAGACTTGGAACTGCTGCTCTGCAGGCAGACAGGAGCCATGCTGAAGGGCAACAAGGATTGACACCCCTGTCTGTAAGACCCTGAGGGGTGGAGCACTAAAATGCTGCAATCAAACATAGTAAACAATTCCGATTCAGAGAGTGAACATTAAGTGTCATTTGACAGCTGAGATGCAATCATGAACAATTTCATTTTTCAATCTCTCCTTCACGTGAAGCTGGGCTGCAGTCCTCGGCCACAGCATCAAACTGATGGTGCCTTCTAATGTGCATATGCTCACAATATGTGCCAAGTCATGCAATATCAGAGCATCTCAGGATTTGACTTCAGGTTATTTTTGGATTAGCTAACACTTTAAAAAGGAATAGAGTCCTGAGTATGTAGAACTGATTCACATGTGTGGTTGAACACACACTCAAACTAAATTTCCAAGTAACATACATAAAGAAATAACACTATGTCTGAAAAATGCACACACACATATAGCAATTATAATTATTGGTATTTTTACCTGTTGGGTGGGATGCAAAAGCCAACATTATCACACTAGAAATAAAAGATGTAATTAATTATTAATTTTTATATATCAATGTATATAACTTCCTTAATCTAGGACTCTTCCATAGACCATTCCCAATTCATCTAAAAATATTGTCAAGATGGCTGCAGGCTCCTTTGACTATTTTCTGATCCAGAATTCTATAAAGACAGCATACTTCTAAATTTGTGAGTCTCAGATTGCAGATACTCACAGAAAGACTTTTGTTACAACTGTAAGCAGCATTTCTAAATATTGACACACACAAAAATATCCCTTTTCTAGATCCATTTGATTTTCAGTATAGATTTCATGGAATGCAGCATGATTGCTCTGAGGCATTACATTATATTACATTCAATTCAGAATTCACTACTTTTTTTATAACTAGCTGCTAATACATAGAAAAACTGCTTTGAAGTTTTCGTTAAAATCTAATTAAGTAAAAATACTAAACAAGACGAATGAACAAATGAATATGATAGGTATTAAACTCATTCGACTTAATGTACATACAGTTATGAAAAGATAGTTAACATTCCATATTTTTTTCTTTATCAAGATATAATGTACCTGAATGCATAGTTTATGTATTGTTGTTCAGAAATACTAAGGAGGAAAAAAAGGATCAGTTACTTTAATGGCAGAACTCTGTCAAAACAATGTCAATAACTCCTTAAATAATTAGATCAACAAACAAACACTTATGGTACTAACTTTTATTTGTTCTCAATTATGAGATTTCTTGAATCTGATGTAGGCAGGTCCTCTAATCTGACAGATACATGTTATCTTGACTGTATATTCTATGGCATCAAGAGTTGTCTTGGAGATGGATATGTTTTGTTTCACCAAGGTAGTTAAATACTCATGGTGGGTAGCTAACAAGAACTGGCAGAAGTTTAATCAAGCTGATCTTCCCATCATTTCTATGATAAATTGACAGAAATTGCTAGAGTAGTGTTTTTGGTTCCAGAAAACTACAGATCAGGCTTTCCCACACACTTTTCACACTGATGTAAAACATGTTCCCCCCACATACTAGAAAGTGAGATTTTAATTGATCTGTGGAATTAGATGATTGACATTGTTTACAGAGGTTGTTCTCACTCAGAAATATAGCCATCTGTAAATTATGTATATTTCAATTATATTTTCAGGGAGTAAATCAATTATTCATTCAGCCTGTTTTATCCCTGTACTTCCTGTTGTCATTGACTTTGGCTTGGACAACCATTCTGTATGAGCAGGATGCATCTCTTGAAGGTGTCCTCCTATCATGAGGTGTAAAGGGAAGAACCTGATGGAGTGGGTTCTCTGTGCAGACTCCCCTCTTTTGGAATAATGTGGCTCCAGAAACAAAGGTGGGTCCCACGCTCATTACCTGAAAGCAAATATAAATTGGGTGTTTTTGAAATATCTTTGGGTGGGGATTAGTTGTATGGAGTTAATGAAGTCAGAGTGGTTGTTACTATTTTCCATCAAATTCTACATCAATTTGTTATTATGTTTAGACCTGCACACTGCCTGGAGTCCCTCAGGACTGAGGCAATCAATACATTTTATACATAAATAAATCTACTCATACCTTTTGTGCTTTGGAGACAATTCGATTGCCGTAATGAATGGTAAGAAACTTCTACTGAGCAATATTTCCATTCATTACATCTGTTTCTAGTAATGCTATTCTTTCAAACCATGTTTTTCTAAATATGTTGAGACCAAGAGTAACTTCCAGGATTTTGACCTACTACTGGATAGACTGGTTAAAAATTCTGAGAATTTTAATTCCAATATATCTCAAGGGTATCAAGCTATGGAAGGTTAGCCTATATTTGCATAAAGCAACCATCAATTTCTTCCGTCTGTCTCCTTATTAATCCGTATTAATCCTTTTTAGTCCTTTATATTAACTAAATAAAGAACTAAAGAATATAATTTGTTTCACTTTCTCCAAAACTGTTAACATTTCTTTAAATATTCTATATTCAGAAAAAAATATAAATCACCTTAGAGAATTTGGTTTCCACAACTTGTGAAATACTTTGTAAGCCCCTGTGAAAGAAAATACATGAAGTTGGAGTGCTAATACATTTTTCCTCCTCTGGTACAGCTAAGGAACAATTTCAACAAGGGAGACACAGAGCTATGGTTAAAGATCTATTTGCCTTTATAAAAATCCTTCTTACAGCATCAAAGCTATTTTTGCTTGGATTGCATTTTGTATTTCTAACCATCATTTTTCTTGTCTAGTACAAA
>JANHFO010003451.1:87107-103886 GCA_032468095.1 Pareas carinatus | reverse complement strand
TGGCTGTGAACCGCCCTGAGTCCGTTGTACGGAAAAGGGCAGTATATAAATTAAATTATTAAATTAAATTAAATTAAAATGGAAGTTATTTTACAAATGTGTGTAACTTTTAAAAAATTTCATATTGGTGGGCCTCGGGATTTCAAATTATGAATTTGGTGGTCCCTGAGGTCAAAAATGTTGGCGATCACTGAACTAGAATACTGTACGACCCATCTCATTTAAGGTTTATTCTTTGACTAACTGGATCATTCTTCAGGAGCACTTGTGATCTTTGGCAGCGGCCATAAGCTTGTTCATGTTTAAGATCAGTTGCCGGATGTTTGCATAGTGCCCGGGCTTTGCAGAAAAATGCCATTTCTTTTTCTCATCAGCAATTTCAAAACATTCCCTTGAACTTAATGTACTTCAAGTGTGTGGATATTGTATCTCTACCAATCCCACTTTCCATGATCCTGGAACTATTGTTGGGAAACGCTGTCATAGATGCACTGTTGGGCAGTGTAAGATAAAACCCAGAGATGTCAAAGATGTTGTACTTAAGCCTTCTTAGCCCAACTGTTGGATTTGTCAGGCCACCCAACCTATTTAACTAGAAGCTCTTTGTTTTCCCCTCCTTTTCTGGAATACTTTCTCAATTCTGTAGATGCGTTCTTGGTTGCTAGGAATCTTTTGAAACACTTCTGGGTAAAAAGTTCCCTGCACTAGGTTATCTGCATAATCATTTGTAGCGGTACCCTGCTAAAGTTCCACATCACCCTCCCTCTCCTTCGTCTGGCCCTTCTCTGTCTAATTGGTTCCACGGTCATCCAGTTGTCCTAGGACCTCTGTCCTGGTTCTGCTTTGCCTCAGCTCTCTGCTTTAGCTCTGGTCCAGATCAGCTTCCCCTCTGGATCCGCTCCGCCTCAGCTCCCTGCCTCGCTTACCAGAGTTGCCATTCCTGTCAGAGCGATAAATGACACAGCTAGTTAACCCCACTGGTGCATCCGACACCGATGAATGTAGCCAGGTCTCCATGACAGGAGCCTGTTTGCTACCATCTGCAGCTCTAATTCGTCGATTTTGTGGATGAGAGATCTGGCATTCGTCAGAAAGACACTAGACAGTGCTGATCTGTGAGACTGCTTTCAAAGCCGAGCCAGCAGACCTGCTCTACAGCCAGGTGTTTGTTTCTGCTCCTTTCGCTTCCGTTGGCATTTCCCTGACCCAACAACAATCTGTGGAGATCCTGGAGGCCTCCTGAACTTTCCCATGAAAAGGGGACCAAGGTGAGAAGCCAGTTAGCTTTTTAACTTTCCTACAAAGATCAAGTGCAAAAATGGTGATCTTCCTCCCTGATGAGGACACATTGGCCTGTTCTCTCTGACTAATCCCCAGCTGTCGTAGCTATAGCTTGTTCAAGGGAGAATGTATACTTCAAGCTAGCCTTAAATTGGAATCATGGGGGAGTCTTAAAAGCAAAACCTTTTAAATTCAGAAAAAGAAGCCATTAGTGTCCATGGGAGATGCCAAAAAAGCCCAGATGGAGGACATACATTAATGATTAAAGCTCTCCCAGCTTTTGTTTTTTTAAGTCTGCACTTGTATTGGGTAACATAACAATGGTTCACAATGGGCCATATTATAATAGATGTTTTTGTGACATTTTAAAGAGGATATTGTAATGGAATCTTTGCGGTGTAGATCTTGCATACCTGGTGCTGGTTATTAATCGCCCTTGAAAAATGACCGTTGTGTGGAAAAAAGGGATTTAAAGCAGAAGAAATGTCAGTGGAGAATGGAGATGTCAGTAAAATTGGGGAAAAGAGCCATCATTAGTATTAGAAAATATCAAACTCTTGCACTTATTTGATTTTGGGATAAGATTAAATTGTGGGAAAGATCTCAAAGCTTTAATTCCAACACAATTCCTATATTTTTCATCGCATTTCTCCCTGTTCTCACTTTTCCTCACTTTTTTCCATCCATATCTCTCTCTACCCCCCTTCCCTCCCTCTTTTCCCAAATGAAGCTAATACTTCGTTGGAATCTATACACAAAATGTTGGCCATGATAAGAAATATCACCCAGGAGATTTGATTCTGCTTTCCTTTAGGCATAGGTTTCTTGCAAGATTTCTAATGGCCGCATGGTGGAGTCACAGCTGAATGAAGAGAGGTTGGTGGAGTGTGTTCATGCTGGGAGGAAGCAAGATAGAATGACAGTCAATATGGATTATTCTACAGAGCAGATACTTAAAGCATTACACCATTTTTTTTTCTTTTTGGGAGCAGTGGTAGTGGGATTCTTTAACATCCCTTCCCCCAGTCTAATTTTAAAACATGCCAACATCTTATTAGTCCCACAAGAGACAAAGCAAGTATAAACATTGTACTGTGTTGTACTGTATAAATGGTACTGTATAAATGGTGGAAGTATTAGCAATTGTGATACATGATATAATTAAAGAAATGACATATGAGGATAATCCCTCAGCCCTAACCTGGCTCTTTTTATGAATTAAAAGTGCCCAACCTGTGTTTTATTTTTTTTAGGCCTGTGAGGGAATGGATACCTCCGCTGCATACCGCACTAATCAGACCTCCATATCCAGATCTGGCTGGCCCAACGCCAGAAGGATTTGAAGCACTGGAAAGTGTGTAGAGAAGAGCCACAAAGACGGCAAGAGGCTTGGAGGCTTAGGTTCTATGAAGAACAGCTAAAGGAACAAAGGCCAACGGGAGTCATAAGAACAGTCTTCCAATACCTGAAGGGCCGTCAGAGAAGTGGGGTGCAGATTTATTCTCCCTGGTGCTCAAGGGAAGGACAAGAACCAATGGGTGGAAGATCCAAACTCAAGATGAAGAAATTTCTGACCATGAAGGCTGTTAAGGAGTGGGGGAGCCTTCCTCTTGAAGTCATGGGGGCACCATCCCTGGAGGTTTTGTGCAAAGTTAGGCTGTTGGATGGTCTAAGGATTCCTCTACATGGTGGCTTGATTGGAACACTTCCTTTCTAGCCCAGATTCTATTGTTTTAATTTGTTTGTGTTCTTGTATATTGCTGAGGAGATTCACGGCATACTTTGCTGCAAGGATCTGTTTGAACTTGCTGTTGACTGAAGTTTCTCTTTAGCACTTTAGAGTTTTAAATGTTGCTAAGTGGACTAAGAGTAGGTACTTGATATACTTGATCTATCAAGAATCGTTTGATTTGTGTGTTAGAGAGATGTGTAAATGCTATTCAATGTACAATAATATAAGTGTAATTTACAAGACATGGTGCTGGCAGAAAGTAAGAAAGGGAGGAGTTTTGAGGATTTCCGTGTCAGGAATCTAATCCTTGGACAGCCTGGTCAATAGTCCCCTATTTCGCATTCTATGCAATGTTTAAAAAAATTATTTACAGACAGGAAAAAAGGAACTATACCTGCAGGTAAACTTTTAATATTGGAGTTTAGTAGAGGTAATCCATGTTCTGGATTGCAAAGTGAGGCTTTGGATGCGGACAACATATAGTTAGCAAAATGATTATGGCCACCTTCTTGATTTTTTTAACCGTCTGGAGCATGCCTGGCAAGGCTATTAGATCTCACCTATAAAATCTGGACAATTACTTAAGTTGAATTATTTCTCTCTTCTTTTTTTTGCTCCAATCCAGGACTTATCCACAGTTTTGGGGGTGGAGATTTGCTTTACACTCCATTATTTCACATGTCCAGAACCTCTGAAACCATGTTGATGTAAAGCACAAGGAAGAAGACAGAGGCAGAAATATGGCAGCTCTGTAACCAAAGTGTCCAGGGATGAAGCATATCTCAAGTCCACAACCGTTAGAAGATATTTGGAAGAGGCTCAGACAGGTCCTTTCCTAATGGACAGCAGGATGAGGGGAAAGATACAGCACATTCAGACTTGCAAGTTTCTCTTCTTATAGACAATCCCAATAGAAATAGTTTTAGCCTTCCAGTGGAATTGATTTTCTGTTCTGGTCTACTAAATGGAGCTAACATTTACTTTACTTTATTTTATTTAAACTTCTATACCGCCCTTCTCCACGTGGGACTCAGGGCGGTGTACAGCCATATAAAATACACAAATACATACATATCAAAATTAAAACCCTTCTAAAAAACATTATATCGTGGCTTGTTATATGTATTATCTAAAACAACCAAATATTCCAGATTTTGTTTCATCTCCATCCTAGTCTTCTTGGAACAGATCAGCTTAAATTTGAAAAACACATTTTCTCTTTTACACACATTTGAATTAAAATCCTTTGGTTACTCTTTCACAAGGCCCTGGAGACCTGGTACTGCCAAAGGGGCTGGGGAAGCCAGAGTGAGAAGGCGCCCATCAAGCAGGTCATCTGATCACTTGCTGTCACAAGGGAGGTGGGGTTTATTGTTTTTTATTTTTTTTATATTGAGCTTTGCCTTGTTTGTAACCCACCAAGAGTCACTTGAGAGTGAGTGGGCGGCCATATAAATCTTCTAAATAAATAAATGCGTCTCTCCCCACAAAGGGCAATGGCCTTGAAAAAGAAATGTTTGGTTTTCACAATGTGTGGTTATTGGCTTCCTAAATATTCCAAGATACAAGTTCAGGAAGGAAGCAATCCGATCATGAACTGAACAGTAATTCCTTGAGAAGACAAATGCAGAAATTATACTGGATGAGTATACTACTGTATGAGCGCTCCCTGTACAGTTATTTCCTTTTGCCCAGCTTTGTTGCTGAAGATGCCCACTTGAGGGCAGACGTATACCAGCAAATGAAAGGAACAGAAGCTCTGCTCCTTTCACTCTGCTGTGGCCTCCTGAAGTATTGACATCCTGAGAACATTACTCCCATCTAATGCCTGATTTTTCTTACTGCCTATGGGGAAAAAAGGTTATAGAGCCCTTTCCAAGCTAAAGATCCTTTGTAACAGCCAAAAACTCACCTTGAGGAATGCGTTAAAAGGATTGTGATTCAAATAATTTTTTTCATTAAGCAGAAGAATGAAACAATTTCCATTGAATACCTGACTTTTCCTTCTGGGGGTGGCCTTGGGCCTCCTAAGGGTTCTGGAAGAAGCTCATATGGTACTGAGACTATAATGACTGTACTTGAGGATGATCTGTGTTATGCCACTAGCTCCCAGGAGGAGTCTGCATGCAATTCAAGATGCCTGTTGTCACCTTTAAAGCCCGACATGGCATGGAATCAGGACATTCAGGATTACTGTGCCTCTCCCTAATTGTTTCTGCCCATCCTGCTGAACTGAGCAGAGTGGGCATGCTCTGGGTATCATGGGTGGTGCAGGGCACTTGGTTGGCCCCAGGAAAAGCGCTTTCTCTAGCACGGTACCTGTCTGGCGGAATAGCCTCCCCATTGAAATATGGACGGCCCTACCCTGTTGGCCTTCCAGGTGACCCCAGGCACTGATGACAACATTTTAATTGGGGGGAAGGTGGGGTTATTTGAGAGATTGATACTGAAGTTTTGTCAGGGGCCTTTAGATTATTTTCAATGTTTGTAAACAAGATCCCAGGTTCTTTTGGAAGATAGGCAGCTACAGGAATTTGTTTAAATACAACAGGTGCCATTCTCATTGTTCTAATACATTTTATTTATTTGTGAAATTGGTCACCCATCTTTCCATAGGATTACTCTGGGAGGCTTACAATCTTAAATAGATGAAAACTATGTCAAACCTAAAAGACATTAAAATATTGTGAAGATCCAAATACTGAGCCTCAATTAAAAGATGGGAAGGGAGGGAGTAGGATGGGAGGGGGGAGATGGGATCTGCTGATAACCTATCAATCAGCCCACATGCAAAATCCCTACATTGGAGCCCTAAGCAAGGTCTTTAGTCTCTTATGAGAGGTCAAGAGGGTTGGAGCCAACCTCATGGGGGGGCAAGATGTTCGAAGGGGCGGGTGTAACAGCAGAGAAGGCCCTTCTCCTGGACCCCACCGGCCAATGGGGCCCACAGCATTCTTCCTCTGCCAGCAAGGGTGGGGTGGGCCAATGTCAGTAGCATGAGACAGTCCCTCAAGCAGCCTAGACCCATGCCACTTCTAAGTTTGGTTCTCGCCCCACTTCAAACCAAGGAAACAAGTAATGAACACTTGAAGTTCCTACATCAAATCTATTCACAATTCAGGGAAGATACATGCAATAAAGAATGTATAAAAGGAGATTACAGCGATTAAGTTCTTTGTGACGGGTCCCCATATCAGAGAAAAGAGACAGAAATAAGATTCATAGGCTCAACTAATAATACTATATAGAATATAAGATGGAGTAGATTATAAACTTACAAAAGACTATTTTGTCATCACTCCTGTTAAAAAAAATTCCTAAAACCTGATCAAGAAGCGAAAGCTATGACAGAAAACTCAGAATAATTGTTGTGCTCTTTTGTCATTTATTGATAGTTATTTGAATTTCAAAACAACGGATTACTTCAACTAATGTCCCATGATTCCTCCATTTACGCTAAATATAAAAAGTATAAAGTATTATAAATGCAAAATTAACACTTCTAAAAATTTGAACAATTACCTGGGAATTTACTATTTTAATAAATAAATGTTCAGTAACTGGGATGATTGCTTTTCCTTAGAAAAATTGCTTTCATTACCACTGGCTGTATTGAATTGAATTTTGTTTCCATGGTCTTGAATCTCTCATGTATTCTGTCAAGTTGTCATGGAAGTCCAGGGTTCTGCAGAATTCAGTTGAAAAACTGTTCTAGAAACAACATAAATCTCTTCCACTGTCAGGATGGCAACGTTGTTATACATGAGACAGAGAAATGATGCAGTCAATGTGCAGTTCAAAAATGTTTGGGAATGATATCCTGGATGAGTTACTTGTTCTTCATTGATCTGGCTGTAATAGTTGGGGTTTCTTTTCCATTTCTCTGAATAATTGAATAATATTTCCCGCAGTAAGAATTATTGCAAGGAAACAAGTAACAGTGATTCCAATGCCTATAAGGCAGGCAGCAATATTTAGGCATCTGGCTTTCTTTCCATAGATAGCTGCGCTTTCAGGATCTCCAACAACTTTACGATCCCTTGCCTGAAAAAGATTAAATGAAAATTAAACCCTAAGGCATACTTATACCAGTTATAAACCTCAAATTATCTACATATGACTGCTGAGAAAATCAGTGCTATCTTAAGTCAAACAGTCCCCCTCTTATTTTTGTTCACATTTTAGCCTTGAGGTTTTTGAAAACCTGGAAACAGGTCTAAAACAGTACTCGTCCATTTTATTTTTGCTTCCTTTTTATTCCATTTTCATGCAGAGAATATAGGGGCTATATTTTGTTTGGCGCTAATACGTTTATAACTGAATTGTATGGATACAAAGTGCTGATTGCAGTGTATTAATATCATCCATTAATAACCTAATCTTTTGAAGATGGGTGATGGCCACAGGCTGGGAGCAGTTTTTCAGAGAATTTAAGACCAAAAACATTTTGGAAGGCTTCTCTTCCAAAAGCACAATGCCTTGCCTTTAAAAAGGACCTCATTTTAAGACCAAAATCTAGTGTGGACTCGCCCCCTCCCCATCTGAACTTGATTAGAAAAGCCAAAGCTAGTTTCTTCACACATGCCTGTCACATGTAAAACTAGAGCTAGAAACAGAGATTACTAAAAGGAAAAGTCTCACAAATAAATAATGGCAACCTTGAATCCCCCTATCGATTTCTCCTTAGGCATCGGCAAAAACGTCCTGCACTGTAAAATATGCCAACTCCTAGATCCTTAAAATGTCAACGGTCGTGGGAATTGTGGTTTCTTAAAAGAGCAGCGAGGATGGCCATCTCCAGCGTTTAAGCAAGGATTGGCAGCTTTTCCGCACAGTCAGGCTTACGCAATTCAGTAGAGGAAAAAAAACAGCCAGCGGCCCATGGAAGAAGGAAATGAGTCTGGAATTGCCACTTAATTAATTGATAGTTTAGTTGATAGGGATGTGAAAGAGCCGCCGATTGCAGCAAAGGGTGGAGCCCAAACCCAGAAAAATTCAATGAATCCTGAAATACTGAACGAAGCAAGAAAGAGAGGCGACCGTTCCCGATAGAGGGAAAACGGCGTTTGAAATAGGGACTGCAGGATTCCCACGGGAAAGACTACGGCGCCTAAGCGGCTTCCCCGTCCCTTGGAGGCTCGCTCACCTTGATGGAGAAGGCGAGGGCGCTGAAGCTGAGACAGCAGAAGCAGTAGCCGCTTAAGAACAACAGGTTGAACAAGGACCAGAGCAGGTAGTCTCTGGGCTGCTCCCGGGCGGGGCTCCTCGAGAGAGGTGTGAAGTCAGTGGAAACCTGCTCCTCGTGGTCGGCGCCGTCGTAGGAGCGGGGCGGGAGCTCCAAGCAAATGGCGCCGGACGACATAGCGGCCGAGAGCAGCAAACTCCGCCGAGCGTCCCACAACCCGGGCGGGCGGGGGAGGGGGAGGGGCTAGTTGAGGGGTGTGGTCTGCAGGGGAATCGAAGTCTAGCTAGAAGTCGGAAAAAGGCAAAGGAAAAAGCTCAGGCTCAGGGCGGCTCCCGAGGGACGAGGACGACGCTGCCTTTCGGCCAACAGCATGGCAGCTGCCGGAGTTTCGGAGCAGCCCCACGCGTGCTTGGCCGCTGATATTTCTATCCCGCGGCATCGCAGAGCGAGCTTTGTGGCGCCTGCCTGTTCTAGAGTGCTAGGCTGCCTTCAACCACCGAGGTCAAACTTTGGGAACCCCGTTCCGTCCTGACCACATTGAGAGAAGATGCCTTTGCTCCCACGTAGCTTTCCGTTTATAGCAGGCGTGGGACATTCCAGCGAAGCACGCACTCTTTTGGCTTGTGGGGTGTGGTTCAAGGGGCTGAGACGAAGCCGGCTTGAAAAGTCCAGGCAGTCCTTGACTTAGGACGCTTAGCTTAGCGACCGAGTCAAGTGTTGCTAAGTGAAGCACACACTTAGACACACACTCTTTTGACATGTGGGGTGAGGTTCAAGAGGCTGAGTGGAAGCCGGCTTGAAAAGTCCAGGCAGTCTTTCACTTAGGATGCTTCGCTTAGCGACCGTGTCAAGTGTTGCTAAGTGAGGAACACAGACACACAATCTTTTGGCATTTGGGGTGAGGTTCAGGAGGCTGAGTGGAAGCCGGCTTGAAAAGTCCAGGCAGTCTTTCACTTAGGATGCTTTGCTTAATGACCGTGTCGAGTGTTGCTAAGTGAAGCACACACGAAACACTCACTTAGACACACACTCTTTTGGTTTGTGCGGTTGGGCTCAAGAAGGTTAGAAGAAGCCGGCTTTCAAAGTACAGACAGTCCTCTACTTATGATGTTTCGCTTAGCAACTGACAAGTTGTTAAATCTCTCCTTAGGCTCCTCTTTTAGTGTGGGGATGAGTTTCAAGAAGGTTAGACAAGGCCGGCTTAAAAAGTACAGGCCATCCTTGACTTATGACGCTTTGCATAGCAACTGGAAAGTCGCTAAAAAAGTCTCTCAGATGGCTCTTTTGATATGGGGGTGAGTTTCAAGAGGGTTCGAAGAGGCTGACTTGAAAAGTACAGGCAGTCCTCAATTTACGACTCTTCGCTTAACGATCGTGGCATTCAGAGTGTGAGTGAAGCACCCCTATTTAAAATGTTAAAGTAGCTGTCTCATGTGGAAGATTCACACAAATGTTGTAAGGTTATTGAAAGTCTGACCTTTTTTGATAGACAGGATTGCTTTAACAAAGAGGAAGTGAATTTTGTCAAGTATCTCTGCTTTGCACAATACCTGAAGTATTGTGCCTAGAAAGAATTTCAAAGCCCTTTTGATAATCTCATGAAAAAAATCCTCCTATGTATTGTTTGCATGCTTGTCTTTAGGTTTAATCAAAAGTGATGTTGACTTTTATAGTACACAAATATTCTCTTCCTTTCAGATATATATTTAATTTAATTTTTATTTTAGTTTATTTATATACTGCCCTCCTCCCGAAGGACTGGGGCGGTGAACAGCCAATTAAAATCCACATATAGAACACACTTTTATATTATTTTGATAATTGAGCTCATGTGAGCATAATCCATAATCCAACACGTCATTTTATCTTTTTATTTGTACTTTTTAATTTTACATGTTTGATGCAGGGAAAGGTGAGCTGTTTTCCTTGCCTTGAAAACAAAGCAGTGTGAAGAACAGATTGTGCCACTGATCAGCACAATCCTACACTAAAACCCGAGGCCTTTTGTTTCATTCATATTTTATTTTTTGATAGCAGTAAGAGAGCTCTTTCTCTGCATGTGTGTACGGAAAGCTAAGAGAAGTTAAATACTGTACTGTATCTTTCTACAGTGGAAAGGAGGCCAATGGCTGTTGAGCCTGCCACTCACTGATACAAACACCCATTCCATGGTTTTCAACCCAGAGAGTACGCCTGACACAGTTCTGGTAACAACACTGCTTTTGTGGAGTCTCTGATGCTTTTGGTACTCTATAAGCTTGAGTGATTAATCTTTACTCAAAAGCAACAAAAAAAAAAGCTGCTTTTGCTTTGAAGCCACTTTTGCAACCTGATGAGCCTTTATTCAATTGTTCCCTCATCTTGCATCTTGATTCAAGCTGGTAGAGGACTCAAGCCAAAGAAGGAGGCTGATTTGGGGGTTTTTTTTAACCATTTTTCCCCGGAAAGGAACGAAATGTCAACAACCCTTGAAACGATTCAAAACGTAACAGGGAGCGAGGGCGGGGCAAAGAAAAGCGACCTCCCCGAAAGAGGAGAGGCTGGAACTTGGCTTCGGAGCCAATGAACAGCCGCCGCCGCCGATTAGGGGGCGGGAGAAGCATCAGGAAGCTCCTGAAGCCGGAAAAGGACCCATTCCATTAAGAGTCGCTTTTGCTCTTCGGGTGGGCTGCTGCTGCTGCTCTCGCTCTGTCGCTCTCTCTCTCTCGCCTTCGAGTTGCTTCCTTCTCCGCCCGACATGGATTCCCTCGGTGTCGCCGCTGTCATCCCTGCTGTCGAGGCGACTCCCGGTCCAGCCTGGCCTCAGAGCAAGGTACGTGAGGACGGACAGGAGGGGTGCGTGACCCGGGGGTTCCCCAGATCCGGATCGGCGAGGGAGCCCGTGGGGAGGCGGCTGTTCTTAACGCGGGTACATTGGACGCGAACTGCTTGCGGGGCGAAACCTCGACGTTCGCCGCCGTCTTTGCCGGTTGAGGCCCCGCTGTGTTTTTCTGCTGCCTTCCTCAGCCAGACTTTGGCTTTGATTCCCGGAGGTGGAAGACCCGGTTCCGACTTTCCCTCTTCCTGGTTGTGACATCGGTGCGTAGAGAGGCCGCCTTTCCCTGTTAGAGCTCTGCGCCTCTTGGTGGGCTAATAACCGGCTACTCAACAGGTGCAGGTTAGCCTTGTATGTTAAGGTTGCCGACTTTTCTGTCACGCACCTCTTGATGCCCCGAGAGACATAAGGGAAGGTCTCTTCCGCCTTGATAATACCAAGCATTAACATTTCAGGGAAGACAAATCCCAACGTTCCCCGTGGCCACCAGGAAATCTTGAGTGGGCCTTCATAAGGTTTTCCCCTCTTAATCCTGAGCTCATTTGGGGCTTTCTTTTCCCAGGGTTTGGGGAATGGGGGATAACGTGTGGATTGTATCTAGAAGGTTACACTAATATCTAAAGGACCTGGATTATAATAATCCTTACGCCTTTTTTACATTTACTGTCAATATATCACCAAAAATGGCATGGAGAAAGAAACATTGATGCTGTTTTAAATTGGAGAAAAAGTGAATATAAAGAGGATAAATATACCTTTTGTAGTATTTAGAATCCCGTCTCATTACTTCATTAACTTTCCTTTAAATAAAAATAATACATGCACTAAACAGGCATGTAAAAAGATGACACGGTCACTTGTATGATATACTGCTGTCTTAATATACATGTAGTCTTGTTATTATCGGATAAAGTTGAATCTATCTTCATTTTGTCCATTGTCTAAGTAAGTGCGCTTCTAATGCAAAAATTGCCCACACTTAACACAGCTAGAGAGCCTTCAGTAAGTATACTTTTAAAGGAAATGTTTCCTGAAAAAAATTGTGTTTTGCTCTACTAAGGGTAAAAGGGAGTAACTACTGTAACCAAATTTAAGTTTGAAATCATATAGTTTAAATTCATTTAGAATCTCTTGTAATTTTTTTCATTCTTTACACTTTTTAAAATTGAAAAATGATATAAGAATGTAATCTTTGAGATAATGGACTAAAAAAGAATTCAAAGAAAAATTAGATTTCTGTTTTGTCTTGAGCAGGTGGATTCAAGTTAATTTATATTTTAAGAAGTTTTAACAACAAGAAATTATAACTCTGACTAATAAATGATTGGTAACATTGGACGACAGTTTGCCTTCTGAACACTTTTGGATATATCTTATAGATTTTTGGCTACTAATCATGAAACTAACCTATTACATACTGTTTTATAGAAATCTTCTCTTTTTGCAATTTCTTCTTAGATATATTTCAAGTTTACTAATTTTTGCTTGCATTATAAGATGCTTTTGTGTCACTCAAGCATGTCCAGGCACCCGATCAGCATATTGCATTACATTTCTGTATCGAGTTCAATTTGGGCATGCCTAGGCATGTTGAGGCTAGATGAATGCTGCCTGGAAATGCTATAAAAGCAGTTTGCAAGCACATATGCCACTCATTTTGTTGGTATCAATTTCCATGTATTTTGCTGCAATGGTTTCAAGGCATAGCATTGACTATGTGTGCTTAATTTACATAACAAGTAAGCCAGTTATAGACTTG
The DNA here is from genome assembly GCA_032468095.1 of Pareas carinatus. Taxonomy (NCBI): domain Eukaryota; kingdom Metazoa; phylum Chordata; class Lepidosauria; order Squamata; family Pareidae; genus Pareas; species Pareas carinatus. The sequence goes on along the minus strand of JANHFO010003451.1, from coordinate 91,114 downwards.
CTTTAGGATGATTGGTGATGGCAGAAATGTCTCACCAATGTTGATACATTCTACTACATTTGTGATGAGTGAATGCTTAAGCCTCAAAGACACACCATGACTGGACTTGTTAAGAATGCATATGAACTGTACTTTGGTTGTAAGACTGATGATCAAGACAAGGCCTGGGCGCCTCACATTTGTTGTGCAATATGTATTGATCTTAGAGCTTGGCTCAGAGGAACTTGGAAGTCAGTGCCATTTGCTCTCCTAATGATATGAAAGAATAGAATGATCACGTGGCAGAATGTTACTTCTGTTTTACTAATGTCACTGTTTCTCTGCTAAAAATAAGAAATCAATTACATATCATAGTCTGCCTTCAGCCATGAATCCAATGCCACATAATGGCAATCTGTCAGTACAGATGTCACCAGAGAAATACAACTTAGACGAAACATGAAGATACTGCAGTGCACCAATCAACCACAGACAGTGACAATGATATGGATTTTGAGCTGCGTATATCTATCTGGTGAACCTCATCTCATAACACAGTCAGAATTAAATGAACTGATCAGGGACTTAAATTTGTCAAAATCAAAAGCAGAACTACTGAGTTAAAGACTGCAAAATTGGTGGTTGCTGTCACATAGTACAAAAACGTCTGTCTTTCAAAGCTACCAGAATGATTTAACCAATTTCTTTGCACTGGTATACAATACACTAGTATGTATTGATATTGATGGTTTGGGTTATGAGCATGATCGACTGGAATGGTGTCTCTTTACAAATTTTCAGTGTTAAGTCTCAAGGCTGTCTTGTTACACAATGACAGCGTACTACACCCTTCAGTAGCTGTTGACTATACTGTACATATGAAAGAAACATACAAAAACATGGAACTATTGTTGAAGCCTATCCAGTACATCAAGTACAACTGGAATATCTGTGGAGATCTAAAAGGAGTGGCCCTGTTGTTTGGAATGCAGCTAATATACATTAGGTACTGTTGTTACATATACAAATGGGACAGTCGTGCAACAGTCAAATTGCTTTAAAAAGAAATGGCCACTCGGAAAGAATTTGGTTCCAGGACAGAAAAAGGTGAAACATAAACTACTTATTGCCCCGACAAAGATGTTTTTGTCTTCGCATAAAACTTGGACTGATGAAAAATTTTGTGAAAGCAATGAACAAGGAAGGAGGAGGTTTTTGTTATTTGAGGCAAATGTTTCCAAGAATAACTGATGCCAGCATTAATAGTGTTGGTCCACAGATCAGATACATCATCAACAACAAGCAGTTCAAAGAGCCAGAGAAATTCGAAAGAATTCAAGAATGTCATTGAGAATTGTCACCACTTATAGCACTGTTGAACTCGTACATCGTGTCAGAGACATGCAGTTAAATACATTATAGTCATTAAAAGTTCATGTTTTGCAAAATTCCAATGTGACACATTCATTCTGAAATTGCATTTGTGTTCAGTTTTAAGGATTATATCATAATTACCAAAAGCTTTTCAGAAAGCAAAACTGTCAAAAAAGATATTCATGATGGTGGGTGTGGTTGTTTGCACCTGACTATGTATCTTCTAATGATCAGTGGAATGTTTTGTTTTTGCAGTGCCCTTGGGGAGCCCCTGAAAACACTACAATGTCGTGTTCTCTGGCTGATGTCATGAGTGAACAACTCGCTAAAGAACTGCAGTTGAAAGAAGAAAGTGCTGCTTTGCCAAAAGTATCGTAAGTTGAATAGCCTTCCATTTTCATATGGTACTTATATGCAATTGGCACAGTATTTTGGTTAGTTGCAATTCTGTGCACTCTGTCTTGTAAGTCTGTTTTAAATCATTGGAATTCCTATATAAATACAGATAATGCATATGACTTTATAAAAGCAGTAATAACAACAATTCAAAGTATTTTAGGTGGTTTTTTTTCCTGCTTGTAGCAGAGAGCTTGCAGCTTTCATTGCTGCTACCATAATTGTAGCCTTCTGTCATCTTAGTGAAATTACTACAACCTTACATACTGTAGGTGTTTCTCCAAGGAGTATAAATTGCTTCCATACTTTGAGAAAGTTTTATTTCAAGTGGAAGGTATATTTTCAGACTATTCACTCACAATTGCATGGTGTGTAGAATATTTGCTGTATTTGTGTACAATTTTGTAGAAATCTGCTGTATCACCTAGGGAGAAGAGGAAATACTTCTTGTGCCTTGGACATTTTTCTGTAATATATAGCAAGTCAGATAGGGAAGACGGCAACCTGAGTTCTTTCATCTAACACAATAGTTTTTTAAAATGAGGTAGCTGCTCTTTCTGCTCTCTAAACAAAACCCCTGCACAATGTAACACTATCACTTAAATTCATTCTCTTTAAGTAGAGAACAATTTAAAGTAGACAACAATGTGCAGGAAGAAAGACATCTGCTATTACAATTTATACTTTTCACCACAGAAAGCTCAGTTCTTTTACTCTGCATATGAAAGAGCTAGTAGAAAAGGGCCTAATTTTTCCATTGAATGAATATATGGGTTGCTGATTCTCCAGTCCTGTAAATTCACACTCATTCCACTCATCATAATTTGTGTGGGAAAAGAACTTGTAAATGTAATTGCTTCCAGTATTTTGGCTCTGTTTCACTCTGATAGTCTTATGATAGTCTACTGTGCAGTTCTTTGTAGTAGTTCAAATGTCATTAAAATTTGATTTGAGTATATCAGTATTACTTCTTCATTAGTTGGGTTATATTCATGCTGTTTTAAAGTTATACTCTTCACTTGAGGTTACAAAAGAAGCTGTACTATCCTTTGATTTTGTATTAATGACTGCTATTCAACAATATCTACAGAAATAACAAATCTGAGTTGGTGCTTCTTTGTCGTTCTTAACATTTTATTTTGTCTTATTACATCCAGGATTATTGATAAACCATTCATTAGTGGAGAGAATGCTGATACTTCCAGTGACCTTATGCTGGCACAAACGCTGCAAATGGAATTTGATAGAGAATACGATGCCCAACTTCGACGTGAAGAAAAAAAGTTCAACGGCGATAGCAAAGGTTACCTCACATTTGTCATAACTGCTTTGTTAGAGTAACATTTATTTCTCATTCAGCTTTGTCTTAATCTTCAAAAAAACCAAAAGGTGGTAGAATTTTTTTAAAAATGACATCCATTTGTTTTTGCTTCTCAAGTGTCCATATCGTTTGAGAATTACCGAAAAGTGCATCCTTTTGAAGACAGTGACAGCTCAGAAGATGAGGTTGATTGGCAGGATACTCGTCATGATCCCTATAAAGCAGGTAGTTTGTGGAGTCAAAACATTACAAGGTATCTCTTAACAAAGATTTTTTAGATTTCAGAAATAAGGTCTTGTGATGATTATGTGGTCTACTTGATTGCTTAAATAAAAAGTAAGCATTGAAACATCCATGTTTTATTAATACTAGAATATTTGATTAGTATACATTATAAAGGTACAATTATGACCAAAGCAAAAGGCAAATTCTTGATTCAAAGGGTTTTGGTCTACATTTATAGTGAGAGAAAGAAGGAAAACAGGGTAACTCCAGTGTGAATAAATTTAATTTGTGAGGACTTTAAGACTAATCAAGCTTCTCAAGAGAAGAGAGCAATTTTGAAAGATCTGTGAATGGGCTATGTGTTCCTTAACAAAACTTATTATTCTGTAGTGTTGTAACAAAAATAGCTTCCAAGAAAGCTTTCTTACTTGAATAACATAGAACTGAATCAGACTTTCTCAAGGGGAACAGTTTGCTAACCATAGTGTTATTGGGATTTTGGAGCATAGAAGAATTTGTAAACTATGGCTAAAGAAATGGTAACATGCTTCTTGCTTTTGAAGTACTGTACATTTAAATGTAATGTTCTGCTTATTAATAGATAAACCTACAACTACTCCAAAAAAGGGCTTTACAGGAAAAGGAAAAGATATAACCACCAAGCATGATGAAGTCGTATGTGGACGAAAGAACACAGCAAGGATGGAAAATG
>JANHFO010003451.1:45923-57720 GCA_032468095.1 Pareas carinatus | reverse complement strand
GAAGTGTTCAGTGTTGGAGATTAATTTGGTTCCTTCAAAATTAATTTCATGTCCTGTGGCTTTGAGGTGTTGGAAGAAGGAGGAGATATTTTCTTCCTTTCTGACTGCGTTCTTGTGTTCTGCGATGCGTGCATTTATTCTCCTGTTGGTTTGTCCAATATATGTGGCTGGGCAGTTGTTGCATGGTATTTCATAAACTTCTTGGTTTTCTAGTGGGATCTTGTCTAGGGTTTCTTAGGATGTTGGATATTTTTTGGCTTGGTGCCGAAGGCTGTCCTGATATTGTATTTGTGGAGAATTTTGCTGATTTTGTCTGTGGTGTCTTTGATATACAGGAGGAGTGCGATGCCATTGTCTTGTTCTGTATCTTGGTTTTTAAGAGGAATACCCCCAATCTATGAAAACACATTCAATTAAGTATATGAGCATAAGATACATTCATAGTCTTAAAGTACGTATCATTCATCATATCTTGTAAAGTGCGGACAAAAAACATTTCATCTTGTCATCTTTATTGCTACAGCCACTGGATCCGTGGAGCTCGAGTTTGAACAACCTTGGATCTCTCGTAAGACCTGTCAACTTATGAAAAGTGCAAAATGTGTTGCACGTCCCCTGTTATTTTTCTTGTGAAAATTTCAAAGTAATGGCAAAAGAGGCAGACAAAAATATTTTGTGAAGGTTGAGAAGGGTTTTTTTCTCAATCACAGTCATTTCACTGAACATTTGGTTCATCCTGACCCCGTGAGATGCTTTTCAAAGCAACGATTAGCAGGTAGCAAAGCACTCGCAACTCATGGTGTATCTTTTCCCTCTTTCTTTGCAACACTGACATGAGAAAGCCTTGGGGGTTGACATTTTAGCTAGCAAATTGATGGTCGAATGAGGGGAACAGAGAAATAGTTATTTAAGGGGTAGTTATTTGTCTGTAGAAGCCTTAATATATGCCACATTTAGAGAAGTAAGAGCCACTATTCTACAATCCTTTGAACAGAATGCCACAAAGATAGGGGAACCATTTGAATAATTGAAAGATCTGATGTTGCTAGGGGGTGATCAAGGACCTGAGATTGGACAAAGCCAACAGAATCAATTACTTTTCCCCCCTCAAGCTGCAAGACATAGTATTGTGATATAAATGAGTGGTTTATCTCTCTGCTCCTTAGGAGGGAAATTATTTTATAATCTCATATGCTATTTCTTCCTGTAATTTCCCATTCCCACCCTGGTGAAAGAAAAAAACCATTTAGTAAAAATATATATGTAAAACTACATCTTAGAAACTCCCTAGAAAACGGCTGCTGAGTAGATGTCATGCTATCCACAATGCTTTTGGTGGGTAATGGAACTCAATTAAGATAAAATAAGACTTTTACCAGTATTTGCTGATAGAGTTTTACACGCTAAAGCTGCTGGTCTCCTTGGAATTCTTCCAGATTCGCAGTCAAATGGTTTTGCATGATTTTTTTTTAAAAAGCAAGATTATTAAGATCATGGGGAGCAATCCCAACAACTTTATCTAATAAAAATGTAAGCTTAATTTTAATCAAGCTTTGTTTTAGTCCTGATTTCGCCCTGGGATTCACCCTGTTTTAGGCTGTGGTCTTCAAAATCCCATTCACAAATGGAAAGGTTGATCCAAAGTTTCACATGCCTGGGCTAAATTGTGACTTGCCTTGACAAATTAAAAGGTTATTTTTCCCTTGGGGCTACAATATGTTTTGCATATAGTTGATGACTATTTTTGGAAGTTGTACAGGTTATAGAGGCCAGTTGATATCGATTGATGAACCTTTTTGTATACTTGAGAAGAGAGATAATACATGTCTTCCTACAGATGAAATACTGGGGTGCCCAGTCAGTTTTGCAAGCTGCCAAATATATTAAGCATCATCCTAATTCATTTTAGAAAGAAAAGGAGATTTGGGGGTTGGGATGGTCATAGGGATGAGGACTGGTTGTAAGTCCTCATTCCTTTTTCAGGCTTTAAACAGTCACCAAACAAATGGTTGCAATTTGGGAACTACCTGGAGAGAAAGAAAATAACAATTTCAACAAAAGACTATATTTTATTATAATTAATCATACATAATCTACATCTATAATCAACTTGTTCATAAGTTACAAGTAACAACAGGTCTTCAATCTACTAAGTAATATGGGCCACAGATTTGTCTTTCCAGTGAAGGACTTTGATTGATTGATTGATTTGGTACCCTCAAGTCATTTTCAGCTTATAGTAACCACATCAATGGATTTTCTCCAAGATTTGGACTAGTGCTTTCGAAATAAGGAATGTAAATATGGACAAAATTCTATAAATGGCTAGAAAACAAAGTAAAAGAGTAGAAACTGTTCACTATTATAACAGGTGATAGATGACAAAACACCAGAAAATTAATCTAAGTGGGACAAATACAGAATGTTAAAGGAAAAGAGGAGGTGGAAGGATAACGATTGTTCAGGTTATATATAATGGATTGTCTTTGATTTTTTGATACCTATTAGATGATGGAATACTGTAATCTAAGTAAAAAGATAAACAATAAAAAATAGGATAATTATTATGATATTTATATACATATATTAAAATATATAAGTATTTGAATAATACTTGCCTTAGGTAAGTATGTATAAAACTGTATAGCTTACTGTTAAAATGATTTACTATAATATGTTTTTTATCTGCCATATTTGTTCTACATTATTGTTAAAGACTACTTTTGTTATTAAGTAAAAAAGCAATAAAATTGTAAAAAAGAATAACAACAATAATAATAGTATTAGAAATAGCTGGAACAAAGGTAGATGAGATAAACTTCATTTATATAGGCAATGCTTGTCTATAGCTAAGTAGTAATTATAAACTCATTTGAAACCAATTCAAAAAAGAAATACAACATATTAAAAATATGTGGAAGTACTTCTGATCATGTCTAGTTCTTACCAATTAATGCTAGATTCAGTTTGTAGAGTCTTCTTTCCAGAGAGCGAGAATAATACAAAGTGCTGTAAATGGAGTTGAGTTTTATGAAACTACTTTAAAATATTTCAATTTACCTATTTAAATTTGCATTTTTGAATTACGTTATATTGTATAAAATGTATTTTCGCATCTATTTTGATCATTGCATTTTTGCTTATGTACATTTTCATCCTTTTAATTTCTGTTCCGTTTGCATTATAGTGCAAAGATAGTTGAGGAAAATGAAATGGAAATATTCAAGCAGTTTATAGATGTCTGTATTTGTATCATTCTTTTGAGTAAATTAATAAAGTCTGACATTTTGCAGACTCATGCACTCAAACTGATGAAAATACATGTGCTAGATATGCCTATCTCTGCATAGGTTGAGCCTACAAATATTTTTAACTGGTTCTGTTTTTTATGCCATTCCAGGACTTCCTGAACTTCATTCCAGACAGTCCCCAATTAGAATACACTCAAGAATGCAAGGTATAGTACCTGTATTAAAATACTAATCTAAAGCATTCCCTCAGCATATTGAAGCATTCATTATTCTAACAGTGTGAATGTCTACAATACCATTATCTTAGTATTCTGAACAGTTGTAACTGCAAATCATTAAAATGCTTTAGGTGTTAGTTTCCCTTCCTCCCAGTCAGTGTGCTAGCCTGAAACAAAATGGCAATAGGATTGGTTATTTAAATTTTGCAATCATAAATATATACAATGAAAAGAGAAAGCTTGTCCAAGTAGTTAGAGGAGTAATAATATTGCTTAGCTGCAAGAATTAAAATCCTTCTACCTATTGTTAATCAACTGCTAACAGAGTGCTGTATGCACTCACAAACTTAAGACTGGATAATTATAATATGCTTTTGGCGGGGCTGCTTTGGGAATTGGCCTAGAAGCTGCATCTAGTGCAAAAAGCTATAGCTAAGCTGTAAAAGAATGTCCAAAATACAATACACTTGTTCTGAAAGTGCTGTTTTGGGTACTAATATACTACAAAACCATTCACATTGCTTATGTTGATATATAAAATCCTCTAGAGGATTGTGATTTTATTTATGTACCCACTTGGACAAGATCTGCAAATAACGTCTTGGCAGCACGTTTGCCAGAGATCTGCTTTATAGCAAACTGAGGCAGGGTATTCTTAAAATTTGTTGTACTGCTTTTTAAATATTTAAAAGGAAAGTTAGAAATAGATTTTAAAAGGACATATTTAAACTGATTTTACTTTACATGACAGTGTATGTGTAACTGCCTATTTCAATTAAACTTTTTTTTTATTAAAGACCAAGAATGCCAGTATTTTAGGATTCTGTTGGACAGGCTCTGCAGAGATTGTTTTAGTAACAGATCAGGGAATCGAGTTTTACCAGGTGAGTAAAAATATACACACCTTTTTAAAAAGTCTGCTAACTTGTTTTGTGATATTGAGTCATCTTAAAGAATTAAATGGTTTTATCGTTCATTGTGGGTCGGATATTATGTTTGTTTTGGTCTTGTGAAATCTAAATTCAATTCTCATATACCTAACTAGAAATAATTTCATTATTTTACTTCAATATTTTAAGGAAATATTGTAGTCTGAAAATGAACATTTTTAGTTAAGTAATATTTTAGAAATAAAAATGTCACTGATAAGGCGAATAATTGGACATGCAAGATACAATGTAATATGCTACAGCTCTGAATGATAATTGGAGGAAATCCATAAAGAACATAGTTAGATAGCTTAGAGAGGTCACTTAAAAATAATAGTTCTCGTCTACTATTTTTAGCTGTATTGTTTCTAAAAACAATAGTCTAAATCAAAGTCCTGTATGAACTTCACAAAAGTAAAAGTACTGATTGTTTAAATTTGTCTGCAGCCAATTAGGGAATCACCCATTGCAGCTATTTTCAAAATCAGGTTTTTTAAATAAGTTATTTGATTTTAGCAGTTGTAAACTATGTAACTAGTTTGAAAATATTTAGTATATTGGTCTGCTTGTAAACTTTACTTTATATCTTCAGGTATTACCAGAGAAACGAACTTTAAAGCTTTTGAAGAGTCAGAATATTAACGTAAACTGGTTTATGTACTGTCCTGAGAGTTCTGTCATTCTGTTGTCAACGACCGTACTTGGAAATGTTCTCCAACCATTTTATTTCAAGGTAAAATAATATTACTGCATCCAATATAATTTTGCACAATTTCCCAATACTTTTAAAAGATATTTGTGTTTAATATATAAGAAATTGTTGTAGTTCTTTATGTCTAAAATAAATATTTTAAATAAATATATGAATTCAAATTCCCAGTTGCAAATTAGTTTCATAAATTTTGCATTGGGAAACAAAAGTTATAGCATTTAGTTTTTAGATGGGTTAAACTGCATGTGAACTAAAGCACTATAAACAATACCAAAAAATTATAGATGGCAATTTCTAATTATGTTTTGCTTACTATTCTGTTATAGAATGGTAAGAAATTCAATGAAATATGTAAGAGTTTCATAGAATTAAATGCAGTACTTTTTACATAGGGTGGAGCTATGTCAAAGCTGTCAAAGTTTGAAATTGAATTACCTACAGCACCGAAGTCGTCCAAGCTCAGCCTTTCTGAAAGAGACATTGCTTTGACTACAATGTAAGTATATTATTGTGGTTCTCCCCCATGCTTTATTTTCTTTTTTTTGAGCAATGAATTGTCTTCTTACTAAATACATAAACAACATTGTCTTGATCAGTAGGAATGGATTCCATTTGAAGTCACTTTTGAGTCAATTAACTGGAATAGAATAGAGAAGAAATAGGCAAATAAGCAAACAAAACAAAATTTCCAACCCAGTACATTATTTCGAGTGGGATTATTCTTCTAAAAACTGCTTCACAAATCATAGAAATCATTTGTAAGAATAACTTGTAGGCTGAAAGAAAGATCATTATCACTTTGAAAAGACGAAATATATCCATCTGTAATTTATTCAGGAAAAAAATTAAAATGCTTTTTAATTTTCTTATGAACTATTCAACGGGTAAGAGAGCCATTTTGATCTTGCAGTGAAAGTGTCTGATGAAAGTAGGGAACCCTGAATTTTAGTCTTGTCTTAACAATGGAAGCTGACTTCTATTATAGGCCAGTTGCCCTCTTTCAGCTCCAAGAAGAAGAAAAGGGAAGAGACAGATACAATCCACATTGGCCAGAGGAAAGGAAGATGGCCCCTAAAGTGAAGAATGAACCAGCTGTTTTTTTCTGTTCCTCTTCGGGAGGAGATAGAGAAGGAAAGCATCCCATTCTAACTCTTGAGAGAGTGCATCTTTTCCATGTTCCCAGTTTATCCAGAAACACTACATGGGCTTTTCCATGTAATTCCTCAGGAGTTGAGATTGACTCAAGGTGCACAAACACACACAAGAGAGATTACAAATATGAGATATAATTCTGTTTATAAAATAGTATCCATTAGCTTTTGTGAGTTTTCTTTCACCTTGAAGCAGATTGGGCTCTACTGATTGCTATTTTTGAAGTTCCTTACTTGATGTCATAGATTTGTTTTTTATGTTAATTGAATGGGAACTTTTAACAATCTCCTATTGAAATCAAGTACCAGCTTCCTTTTCTGGATCATGTATAAGAATTGTGAAGTAAGAAAAGCTTTTTTTTCTTCAGTTGCCAGTTTCCACAGAATTTATAATTTATGTGTTATAAGGTACCTTATAAGAACTGTATGAAGGAGAGATGAAAAATAGATGGAAACAATACCGTAGAATATAAAAAAGTGACAATGAATTGTCCCCAAGGAGCTAAAAGACTTATTTTTGGCCCAATATCTTTAATAACATAGAACAGAGGTAGGAAACCTTGGCTCTTTTATGACTTGTGGACTTCAACTCCCAGAAATTCTGAGACAACACAACTGCCTCAAGAATTCTGGGATTTGAAGTCCACAAGTCATAAAAGAGCCAAGGTTCCCCACCCCTGGCACAGAAACAAAGGGTGCGCACATTCAGAATAGTCTAAAGTCACCCAGCCAGTATTCATGCCTAAAATGAGACTAGAGTTTACAGTCTCCTCATTTCTAGACCAGTGCCTTAACCGCTAGTTCAGCACAGCGGTTTTTCTTGAAGCTTTGAAGCTTGCAATTGCTTCCTTTTAACCAAATTTTCATTCCCCCCTCCCCCGGTGTTACAATAGGAAGCTCTGGAGAAATGTAAAATCTTATTTATTTCTAGTTTCTATCTAACAAATTATTGTGTTTCTTTAGATATGGGCAACTTTATGTTCTTTACTTGAGACACCACTCAAGGACTTCAAACAGTACCGGGGCTGAGGTAGTTATTTATCATTTGCCAAGGTAAATTTGGTAGTTCTTATTCTTTTCAGCTTTCATAACAAAACTCTTAATGAGTGACTGCTAAGTTTGCAGATTAACATTCTTTTTCTTTCCCAATTAATGCCACCACAGGGAAGGCTCCTGTAAGAAATTGCATATATTGAAGTTATATAGGACTGGGAAGTTTGCACTGAACGTTGTGGATAATTTAGTGGTAGTTCATCATCAGGACACTGAGGTACTACTTTTTCTCTGCATTATATTTTTGGTAACCTAAGACATCTGTTTTAGATTCTTTTGCATATTTTTGCTTAAAATACATTTGGAAGATATGATAGGATTATTATTTAATAAATATATAGTTGAAGTCATACAAAATTTAAGACTGATGAATTAGATTTGATTGATTGATCAATTTAAAATCAGCTGAGCATTTTCAACTGCCTATATATAATTTGAGATGTTTGTGCCTAGGGTTTTGACGTGGGGGCAGTCATTTTCTAAAAGACATATACTGTGTTTGTGTATAAGTAATATATTTATATTTCATCAATAGTAAACAAACCACAAATCACTGTTGTGATACAGGAAATAACTATACTGATTTATTAAAGTTGAAGACTCATATTAATATAATTGTGGTGGGTTTGTTTTGTTTTCATTTTGGAAACTGGAAAGTGGCATCCAAGCAAACCCTGATAAGACTGAGTAGCTGTCTGATTTAGGATTCACTGGATCCAAGTTTGTTTTTCTTAATCCTGGATGGGATTTCACTACCCTAAACAGAAATGGTATGCAGTATGGGGGTCTTCCCAGACTCATGACTCCTGCTCAAAAAGTAGGTTGCAGACATGACCAGGAGATATTTTGTATAACTTCATTTTGTGCATCAGTTGTACCCCTTCCTGAACCATGAAGCATGGACAATTACATTCACATCTCAGTGCATCCATGTTACACCTCTATGAGATGCACTGGCTCCAGTGTGCTTCCAGGTGAAATTCAGTGTGCTGGTTGGCATCTATAAAACCCCCGTGAAATTGAGCTGGGTGATTTATGAGATTTGTTTATCTCCTCGTTGTTTTCAATTGTCCCACTATGTCCAACAGGAGGACAGTATTCCGGGTCTGTTCAATTAAATTGTCATCTTATGGGACTTCAAGGGCATGCCTTTTCTGGCTCAGTGTCTGCCCACTAGAATACCATACTCCCGTGCTCGCTTCGGCAGAACATATACTAGAATACCATACTCCCAAATATCAGATTAGTCTGAACTCGGCTACCTTTCGTAAAGCATTAAATACCTGGATGTGTTCTAGGACCTGAAGACTGTGAGATGAAGGTTCCTTTCTGCTATCTTATTAGGTTCATTCTTGGTTAAAGATTCTTTCGTCGCTCCCCCCAATAGTATTGTTTTTTTTAATAGTTTTAATATGTTATTAGTTGCTCAGAGTTGCATTAACAAAATGGGCAACCATGTAACTTGGTTAAATAAATAATGCTGGAATGAGATACTAACTTGGACTTTTAAGATACAGAGTTAATATTCAGTTGTTCATAGAGAAGGACTATTATTGTAATAAATAAATAGATAATATCACTGGATGCAACTCAAATTTGGTTTACCTAAACAAATATGACTGACAGAAAGTTTTCCCCCCTCATATTTGCAATAGCTTTTCTATAGGGTTAAAGATCTGAGAAATGTTCAGAAACAGAAGGAACATAAACAGAAGAATATTCTTCATACACAGTATATTTATATTCAATTGGAGTTCATTTTCAGGATAGGATCTTAATTCTTACTATTATGTCAAACAGAATATAAAGAATCATCGTGGCTACATCCATAGTTTTGTTGTTTTCTGTATGGATGCAGTTTTGCTTGAATGCATACCATAAAGAGATTTTTGGCCTTTTTTTAGACCTCTATTATATTTGACATCAAATTAAAGGGGGAATTTGATGGCACAGTTACACTGCACCAGCTTGTACTTCCACCTCGATCCATACAACCATACCAGATTCCTGTGGCAGGTAAGAATTGCATTTTTCACATTATCTTGAAAATGAAACTAATGTATATAGCTGCAATTCAGAAGATAGAATTGCTAGGTTTTTGATTTATTAACATTTATGTTCCAATAGTCTTTATATTTCATTTTTTCTGTATTTCTTAATGCAATAAGTTTATTGTATTTACTAAATATGGAACAGGATAAACAGAAATGAACAATATTTCATCTAATATATTATTTTGCTCTTGGGAGAAAAAAGCATAAAGTTATGGCCTATCTTAGCCGTTCTTATATTATTTGGACCATGGATCATGTTCTTTTCTTTCTAAACAACTCTACGTTTAGAGCTTTGGAAAATAAATAGAAATAACTTTTGAATAGAGTTGTACAGCAGTTTGATTTTGAAGGTAAAATGTTGCTTTGAAGTATGTATGCATGGCACTTGCTTATACTCCTTCAGGCAAGTATGCTGTTTCAGCTCGGGACAACCAGCCCAGGAAAAGACTCAGCTATCTGAGCAGACTGAAAGTTGCTACATTTTTGGGAAATAGATATTTTGATCATACACCAAATGCCTTCAAAGTACTGTAGAGCCATAATTGTGAAGTCTCTTGTCAGCTTCCCAAATGCATACTTAAGAGTGGGTAATCCTCAAATCTGCATGGAAGCTAAACCATTTTAGTCTACCATTTGTGTCATGGTATTCTCCAAAGATTGGGAAATAGGTGAAGGTTTTTGGTTAGGTGCATTGGTTCTGAATTTCGTTCAGACCTCAAAATGTCTCAATTAAGAAATGAACTATTTGTTTTCCTTAACAATAGTTGTTTCCTGGAAAAAGTGCTAGAATCCTAAAAAAGAAGTATTTGCATTGAGGGAAGATGTTCCATCTTGTAAAACAATCTGTATTCATTGAGCTTTATGAAGCTTGAATTTGCAATGAATATAATTCATAAGCTGTAATTAATATTTTAAAAGAATTAAATATTAAACTGTTAGAAAATTAGCTTTCGGTTTTGTCTTTGTTTCAGGTTTAGTATTCAGAGTTACAAAGTTACAAAGGAGTTACTTCTGACAAACATAATAAATAATTTCCTCTCTAATACATATAAACCACACCTTTTTCTTATTTGCAGCTCCGGCTTCTGTAACCAATCAGTTTCCAGTTCCCTGTAAACTCTGTATCCTTGAAATAAAACTCATAGATCTTATTTATTTTATGGCAAAATGATTTTTTTAATATCTGAAAGAAGCACAAGTGAGCATCTCTGGTAAACATGAAACTTTATCTTTGAGAAGTGTAGAAATAAATAATACAGAAATAATACAGAATGCTGTCCTGAATGGTCCTCACTTTAGCAGACTATACATATAACAAACAAAATCTACTTGTGTGCATTGGATTGTCTTTAACATACAGTATTTTAAAATGCACACAGTACAGATGTAAGTAATTATGTTCAGATTTAACAGGTATTCTGCTTTAAAGAATATACCTCTTTCGTTAATCTGTTGTATTGAGAGCTTATTGTAGAGTTTTACAGCCTGTAAAATTCTATTGATCTTTATTTTGAAATTTATTTGCATTCAGTGTGATTTGTTTTCAAAAATATAGAGGTGTGAAGACTGATTTACTAGGTCCTTGCTTGCTTTTTGCTCTCAGAAGCATATTGATAATATATAAATATAGAAAACATTGCAAATTACGTTTATTCACTTTCAGTGTTCTTCTATGAGGCTTTGGCACTAGCAGCTTCATTCCAGCTAATGGCTTCTATGTTTTTGAGAAATTTAACACTTGATGAATCGTTGCCTTCTTTCTTTTTAAAAAGCAGACAACTAAACCATATCTTACTGCTTCTTTGACATAAAAAAATGAACAGATAATTTGCTGGGGGACATCATGTGCTTAAAGAACAAATATCCCTTTCTTCCTTAGATACGTGAAACAAATTGTATGACCCTTTGAGTTTTTACTCAAAGTGGCTGGCTGCATAAAAAGATTAAAGCTTTTCTTGAAGCAAATCCCTGGTAACAGTTTTGCTTAACATTTAGATTCATCATCCTGGATTGTCTTTCAGCCTGATATTATCATTAGCGCAAGTGAAGGTATGAAACTTTCGAAAATTCATTTTTTAATCAGAGCATTGGAATGTTGGTGTGTTTATAAATATGAAGTATGCTGCTGTATAAAATATATTAATTAGATACCTAATGTTAAATAATGTTGTCTTTCAGACCATAGCTTTAATAATCTCTCTGCTATTGGCTATGGCAGATAGGATAGATAAATAAACAAATAAACAAATAAATAAATAAATAAATAAATAAATAAATAAATTTCTTTATACCCCGCCCTTCTCCCGAGGGACTCAGGGCGGCTTACAGGCATTTAAAACAGCAATATGAACGATTAAAATATAATTAAAAATATTAAATGAGCCTGAAATTTAAAAGGGGAGCAATAAAAACGATATCCAATAAATAAT
>JANHFO010003451.1:28434-44039 GCA_032468095.1 Pareas carinatus | reverse complement strand
TTTGCTATAAAGGTATAATTTTTATTGATATCTATTCTGTTAATATAACTAAATAAGCCTTTATACACTTGAAACATTGTGAAATACAATCTGATCAGAAACAAGAAATTTGACAGGCCTAATGTACAATGCTTGATAGTAGCATTATAACATTTCCATGAAATGTTTAAACACTCAGAATTTTTAAATCTGGCAATCATGTAAAAAATGGCTAAAATGATATGAATACCTTTGAAACACTGAATTCTGTGACATGGATTTCAAGAACCACAAGAAGACAAAACTACATTAGTTGTTCAGTGAAGTCTCATTCTACCACTAGCAAAAGGTTTCTCACAGACTCTCAAGCAAATATAAAAACTTGCTGGATTTGTGATTATTCTCCCCTATATTGGAAGCTGTACTTCTGCTAATAGAAGCAGCTATCTGTTAACATAGGTACCTTCTAAAATTTTAGCAAGTACCAGTATATATTTTGGTCACAATTCTTACTTAATGTAGACTGATTTAACAAGATTCTAAACCCTAGATATAAAATTACTTTTAAATCTATTATTTAGTGACCCCTTTCAACTAAAGTACATGATTTAATAGAATGTTCTATGCTCCTTTTATAGGCATTAGAAATGGGACAGAGCCGAGGCAATCCACCACCAAAGCGTCCAGTCCGTACACAGGCAGTTATTGATCAGTCAGACATGTATACTCATGTTCTATCAATCTTTACTGAAAATAAGGTAAGTTAATAGGAGAATTCTGCTTTAATTATTTCACTGTTCATATTACCACAGTTGGTACGATTACATTTATAATGCTAATTTGCTAAAGCAAATTTGAGTTTTGAATAGTAACAAATCATTATTAAAATACAACTCAAATCCAAATTCTG
This sequence comes from Pareas carinatus, assembly GCA_032468095.1. NCBI lineage: Eukaryota > Metazoa > Chordata > Lepidosauria > Squamata > Pareidae > Pareas > Pareas carinatus. The sequence continues at coordinate 43,150 of JANHFO010003451.1, read as the reverse complement.
TATACTTATTTTCAAAGATATTTTTCCAATTCTTTTCTAATAAGGAGGCCCCCCACAAGTTCACAATCGCTGTTGTAATGGAGTATATTCGCTCACTCAACCAGTTCCAGATAGCTGTTCAGGTAAGTACTTGAAAGTGTCATAATTTGAAATAGCTTTTGCTAAGGTTTTTTTTTTACCCTTTCAACAATCTAGTATATTCAGTATTGAAATCTTGAAACCTCTTCAGAAGGCAGCTGTACAAATATCCTTGCATGAGAGAGAAACCTCTATAGGAACAGACAGGTGACTGTCAATCTAATACAGTAAAACCTTGGATTGCGAATATAATTGATTCCATAACCATGCTTGTAATCCAAAGCACTCGTATATCAAAGTGAATTTCCCCATAAGAAATAATGGAAACTCAGATGATTTGTTTCACAACCCTCCTCCCTCTCCCTTCTAATTTCCCTCTCTTCCTTCCTCTCCTTCCCCTTCTTTCTTCTCCATCCCACGATTCATGCCAGTCAGCTGGGGCTCTGGGAGGTTCCCCCTGTGCTCAACAGCTGATTTGGAACTTTAGAAACAAAATAACATGCCCCCTAAAACAAGAAAACCCCAACCGCAATAGAAAGCAAGTGAGCTGCACTCTAGATGCTGGAGAATAAACACATTTTTTTCTTCACTCTAAGCTGGCAGAGAAAGGGAATGTCTCAAAAGTTACAATGTTGCAAAGAGCTCATTAACATAAATAAAGGAGTAGCGGCTACTGCCGCCGATTCATTTTGAAGAAAATGTTGCCAATAATCCAAAATTGAAGAAATGGAGTCAGGAAGCAAAACAAAAGCCTAAAGATAATTAAAACCTGTATTCCTCCACCCTATTCTTTCGAGCAGTTGGCTCATATCTTTTCAATTCTACCACTAGCAATCTCCTGTAATCTCCTGGCTTGAGAAGAAAATCCTGTTTGGCTGTTGGATGTCCTCAGCTAGGCTCTGCTACATTTGTAATGCAAGACATCGCTCGTTTATCAAGTTAAAATTTATTGAACGTGTTTGCTCGTCTTGCAAAACTCTCAGAGAAGAAGTTACTCGCAATTCAAGGTTTTACTGTACTAAAAGGTTACATTGGGCCATTTTAGGTTTATATGTTAATGTCACACTCCAGGACAATTCTCCCATTTGGTGCTACAAAGAAGAGCATATAAAGAGATATTCTACTATCTATTTACATAATCATAATGTATCCTGCATTACCTGGATTTAGTTCATTCACTCCCAACCATGTCCAGACAATGGTTTCTGAATGCTGTAACCTCTGTGGAAACAATATAAATCCACCTGCTGAGAATTCCTTTCATATTGATATATTGGCTCAAACCTCTGAATAAATACCCTATTTCCTCTACATGTTGAAGTGTGTATAGGATGAAATGGAACAGAAATTTGACAATCCAACATTGCTTATCCAACAAGCACTGGAAGAACTTTAGTTCCGTAGTTCCTAAGGCCAACAAATTCAGAAGAAAAAGATCTGAGACAATTGCACTTTCTAATTTATTCCCAAAGGATCGGTCATTTCTTAAGATGGCCAAGATTGTGCCCATTTCAAAACTAAGCCTGAAATTATTGAAATAAAGCCAAATAATTGGCATAATTTACAATACATGGAAATATACGGGGGATTATGGGGCTCAGGGGATGTTTCCATGTGACCCCCCCTCCTGCGCAAGCTGCACTGGCTTCCTGTGGCCTCCCAGGTCTTTCAGAGTGTTAGTTACTATCTTTAAAGCGCTTCATGGCATAGGGCCTAGGTATCTGCAGGATTGCCTGTTGCCGACGAATATTTCCAACGGGCCAGTTTGCTCCCACAGAGTGGGTCTCATCAGGGTGCCGTCAGCCAGACAATGTCGGCTGGCGATCCCCAGGGACAGAGCCTTCTCTGTGGCAGCGCCAACCCTATGGAATGAATTCCCTCCGGAGATTCGCACGATCGCTGATCTCCGGGTCTTTCGGTGCGCCCTCAAGACCTATCTTTTTATCCAGACTGGGCTGTCCTGATTCCCCAGGGTATTTTAAATTTGAAATTTGGTCTTATAGCGGGGGTGGGTTAGTTTTAGTTTTACATTTTAGAGTCTTTTAAATTTTGTACGCAGCCCAATTATAATTATTTTAAATTGATTTTAATTATTGTATATTTGTTTTTAGTTGGCTGTTCACTGCCCTGGGTCCTTTGGGAGAGGGCGGTATATAAATTGAAATATAAATAAATAAAAATAAATATACTGGAGAATAGAATCAGGCTTCATGTAGATTATATTTTCTACCAAGGAACAATTTTTGAGCTATGAGAAAATTTAAGAAATGCAAATAACTTTTAATTGGTCTTTTAGCTTTGAGTCTTAATGCAGTTAGGTTTTAACTCAAATAACTCTTGGCAATCATTAGATTAAAAACTCCCACTTTTGTATAAGTAAAATAATACTTCCTCATCTTTTGCCACCAGCCTAACTCCTGTACAATTTTGCAAGTGTATGCAATGTTTATCTAATTATATGAGTAGGAACTTAGCTATATAAAAATTTCTAAGTTGCTTTCATGCCAATAGATAATAGATAATGGAAGTTAAACCATTAAATTTTTATTTATGTATTGTATTTCAGGAGTTCTTTTCTAAAAAAAACTATTTATGTATGCATGTATTTATTCAGCTAATTTCAGGTGTTGGAACTGCCCATTTTAAATTTGAAAAGTTTCGGATATCATATTACTGCTCATAAAAAAGCAATACACATGCAAATGCATTTCAATAAAAAGACTAGTTTCTTTTGGATCTACTTCATTCAAATGCTCTTTCTACAATATTTTTCTTACAATTTGAAGTTTTAGCTAAATGTTTTATAAATTTGCTTAGTTATGAATAGTTTCAGTTGGAGATTTCCCTATTTTCTTGTCTTCTTAGCATTTTCTTTATGAATTGGTAATCAAAACCCTTGTTCAGCACAATTTATTCTACATGCTTCATCAGTTCCTACAGTACCATGTTCTAAGTGATTCAAAGCCTTTGGTGAGTAACCTGACATAAATCTTTTTGTTGCTTCCATCTTTGTTTGTATCCCCCGTAACTTTCCAAAAATCTCAGCAATGTTTAGGGTTATCCTGTTTAACCCCAGATGATGTCTTGCATCTTAGAGCGGTTGAAAAATGAACACATCATCTTTTGTGCCCTAATCTGCTTTGTTGCTGAGCAAGAATGATTTACCAGGCTGTTTTTTAGTTTAAAAGCAAATTGTGAAATATTGACATATGTCTCATTTTAGGCTTGCTTATTGTTGTCTCTCGAGAGTATTTACCCACCAGCACATCAACTCTCCCTGGACATGTTAAAGGTAAGTTGACAGAGGAAGTGTAAATGGGCCATTTTTTCTTTGATTATAGGTAATGATGGGAAGGCAGTTCTAAGTAGAGGTAAAATCTACTAACTGCCCAATTGGAATTAATCTAAAGAACTTCATAAGGAAGATTTGCGGCTTTCTCCAGGGCAGCCTCATTGCCTATTTAAAGGTAGAACTACCTTCCACATCCATTCAAATATGTTGTGCATTGCTGAGTCACTATAAGAAATTAGAAAGCCTTCAAGGATCTTTCTTTATCAAACTCTTGTTTTCTCTATTACATAGCTGGGAATCCATTGACCAAATTTTTGTCACAGATCCTATAACTGTATTCCCTACCACTTTTGGAAGAACTTGGTTCTTGAAAAGAGAAAAAAATATTTAAGAAAGAAATGTCAATAAAGATGCCACTGGAGGACAATCATCCACATTTTTTATCTTGGTACCATCATTATAAAAAAAAACATAGCACCACTTCTTAGCATTTAATTAATGCAACCAGAGCATTACTGAAACAGGCTTTAATATCCCTTCATCCCCATTGAACAATGTCTGTCCTTGTGTTGGTCAAGTGAAGAATATTATCCATCATGTCCTCCACTGCCACATTTACAATGAGATCATGGCCAAATTATTGATGGTGGGTGAACTGAAGGGCTGAAGCCTCAAAAAATCAAATGATCTTATAGATGTGTTTCCAACTGTCAGCAATCAAGCTACTGCTTTGCTCTGCTCTCATTTAAATGTAGAAATACTTACGTTTTAGTTGTATATTTGGCTTTACTCTGCTGTAACCCTTTTAAACTCAATGCTCTTTTTATCTCATTTTCAAATATTTTTATTTATTACATTTATTTGCTGTCCATCTCATTTTGAAACAACTATTTGAAACTAAATTTTATAGCATGCTACTTGTTATAATGTATTGTTGCAACAATAAAGGAAGGCGCTCGTGGGAAAGAAGTCATAGGTATGGTCAGCAGCCACTTATTGTCATCATTTGTGCTTCCAGAGACTTTCTACAGCAAATGATGAAATAGTAGAAGTTTTGTTGTCTAAACATCAAGTCCTAGCTGCCTTGAGATTTATCAGAGGCATTGGTGGACATGACAGCATTTCTGCTCGTAAATTCCTTGATGCAGCAAAGCAAACTGAAGATGAGATGCTCTTCTATACCATATTCAGGTTCTTTGAGCAGAGAAATCAACGGATACGAGGAAACCCTAGCTTCACTCCAGGTAAACAGCATATAAGGAAAGTTGGGCCCTCTTTTTAGTTTTATAATATTTAAACTTCAGAGCTAATAATCCTGTCTTTTGCCTTTTAGATTGTTTCAGACATAATAAAGGCTCTATTATTTTTAATTGTCGCAAGAGGGTCTCACTTCCTAATCTTTCATCAGTAGAGAGAAAGAGTAGTTTTCTAAACTATGCTCCTGCAAAATTATTTTTTTTAAAGATTACAAAGCTACTGCAACATAGCTTAGTAATTCTTTACCAAATTGGTGTCATTTTTTGATAAGTAATTCATATATAAATTTTCAGAGGCATGTCGGAGCATGAACTTTTATCACTCCTGCTCAACGTTGATCAAAAGATGCATTAATAAGTTTTTTAAAAATAAGTTAAAGAATTCAGGCCCCCTCCCAGCAAAGGGAAATAAAATGAAACAAATACTACCATTGCTTTTTCCTGAAATGAAATTTAATTTCTGAAGGCACTGTAGGCACAATTTTATATCTTGAAAACAGTTATGACAAACGGGTTCTTTCGAAGCTTAGGAGAAAGATAATAATTACTAAAACAGCTAGAACATCTGTAACAAAGTATCAATATCTGGAAAAATATGCATGCTTCTTAATTGGAAGAAAAATTAAGTCTTAAACTATTTGAATGTTGATTTCAGTAGCGCTATATGGAATTGTACACTATATTTTAACAATTGAGTTAATAGGTCAGTTGGAGATAGCTTGGTACAGCATTGTAATTGCTGTATGATTGTGGTTTTAGAAGTAGACATTTAGAAGTTACCTCTACTTAAAATGTGCTTTGTCATTCTTATTCCCATTCAATAATGAATTTGACAGGACCATTACATTTTTTGGCAGGAAAAATATCCGCAAAGTCCAATTTCCAAATCAGCAAGGGATTATTAATGCTTCCTCATGCATGCAGTTCCGCTCTACCAGGGACCCTCACGCATTTCTCAGTAACAGCTTTAGCTATCAGTAGCATTGAAAAGCAAAATAAACATCAATTCGATGAGAGCAGGTCCTCTGTTCAATGTGGAAAATTGCTGAGTGAAATAATGCACTATTTAATATTGCGGCTTAATTAATTGCTATGAAATAAAATTATAATTGCTAAACTTGAAAAAAGTTCATATTTACTTCTGTATGAAAGTGCTTCAAAGACAATCTGCAACTTTCCCCCCCACAATGTTCTTGATTATGCATAAAATCTACTTTTCCTAGTAGTATTATATAAAAGCCATAGCAGAATCTATATATACAAATATTGTAGCTCTATGCATCTGCTTTACTCATTTGATTTCTATTTTTTTACACTGCTTTGTGATCCAGTTGCCCAGTTTCAAAATTTCGGACATGTGTAGTGTAGTAAGGAGAGTGAAGCAAAGGTAGCTCCTGTGGTTGAAAATATTGAGAATATATTCCTTAAGACTTCAAAAATAATACTGATTACATTTTCTGTCCTTTTCTTGTAGGAGAACACTGTGAAGAGCATGTCACATTTTTTAAGCAGGTTTTTGGAGACCAAGCATTAATGAAGCCTGCCACTTTCTGATGTAGTAAAACAGTTCAAGTGTAAGGATGTATAAAGTTAATTTATTGCATTTATGTACTTTTACTTTTGAGCTACAAAAGATCTATTTTATAATAAAGTATATATACAGACCCTTTGGCAAATATTAAAAATATTACAACATTTTGACAGATGGCTTATTTTTCTTCTAAAAATAAAGCCAAAAATTGCGTTGACTTGCATTAAAAAAATTGTCAGTGGTTCAGCAATCTAATCTCATACCTATCACTTTAAGTGTTATCAGGAATCTATCTATACTGCAAATCAGTTTCCTATTCAGGAACAAAAACTAAAATAAATTATTATTTCTCATTAATGTTTTTAGTTTAAGTAATACTGATAAATACTGATGATGGTATAATTCTTCCTGAATCCAAACTGTTCAGAATTGCTGTTTTTCTACCAGTTATGCAGAAAATGAATGAATCCCAATACCATTTTAGAGTTGTGAGACGGTAATCATAGAAACTTGCTACAATTTATAAGTTTTCAGCCAGAATTCAGAGTCCACTGACCGCTTTGTTTAAAATGGCTAGAACAGGAGTTTTTCTCTTTCTGTGCCTTTATTCCTTTCTTGCGCTGCACGGACTTTAGCTTTATTTATTGAGGGCCCTGTAGAAGAAAAATTAAAATGGTGACCTCCTTTCTATATTTATTAGTTCACTAATGCTAGATTATGAAACATGTTTCACAAAAGAGCTCTTCTGACAAAAAGACGGAAGAACAAACATGGTTATAATATGTCTGGGCATCTTACATACAAATCAAATGAAATTTTTAAGTCAAAATTTTATAGTTAAAATCCATTCTACTCCTACTGGTCACATTTGAAGTCAATACAACAAACCATGGTTTAGCAGAATATAGGTGGGGTTCATGTACAGCAATGGTCCCCAACCCCCAGTCCATGGCCTGGTACTGGGCTGAGACCCGTTTGGAATCAGGTTGCACAAGCAGTGGGTGAGTGCACTCACGCACACAACTCCACTTATGTGAGCGACGAGCAAATGCACTCGTGCGAAGCTCCAATTGAGTCAGTGGTGGGCGCATGCTCACTTCCTCCTTACACAGAATCATCTCTCCTCCCCACTGCTACTGCCACCACGAGTCTACAATGCCAGAAAGGTTGAGGACTGCTGATGTATATCACATTACAAACTAACCATAGTTTATAGAATAAGATAATGCGACCTAATTCACATGTTAAGACATGATCATGGTTTATAGGCACAAATACAAGCCAAAAACATTCATCTAGCCTGATATATAAGTCCTGCCACAAGCAAAGCTAGGTTTTTTTTCTTTTACAGCAAGGAATTTACAAATTTTGCTCCTGCTTAAACTTTACTTTCTCAAACTGTTAACCAATTAGTCCTCCAGCTTAAAATAATTATATGAACATGGATTATTTTAAGCTGTTAAAAATTAATGAATTTGTTAATTCAGACATATTTCAAAAAACGTTATACTAGGAATTTGGGGGTATGCCATTGTGGCATGACAATTAGCCAACCTCTCCTCCCAAAATAACCCCAATAACAAACAAAAACATACATACTATGCCTTGCCATGAGAAACCAAATCTTTGTGTCAGTCACATTAAGAATGGTGGGTGTGCGGATGCCCAAGTGGTCTATTTTGCTAAACCAGTTTACTATGTTATAAATAAATCACAATGTTAAATGTGGCCTCTGTGACATATTGGTCACTATATCTAAAGCAAATTTCAATTTTGTCTTACCTATGTAGCTAAGTAGGACAGGAAGAAATATTAGACCATGGGTTGCTCCAAGTAGCACCATGGCTAAATACATCCTGAAGTAGAAGATCTGGAAAATCTGAGATTTGGAAAAAGCAAGCACCACTATTCCTCCAAATTTTGTAAGTGTAATACCACTGAAAACCTATTGAAATTTAAAAAAGTAACATCTATTAAAATGCATTGTCCTGTTATAGACAACATATCCATTTCCCAACAGGTCAGAATTATTTATATTCTTTTTATTATTGTCATAATCAATAGCATAAAAGTACCAGCATCCCACTTCCTGCATGGCTAGCAAACAAGCTTCTACTCTCTCCTTATCAACTAGTTAGGTTGGTAAGTACCAGTTCATTGGTTTTTGCAATAAAAATGTACAATCTGCACTAAGTCAAATAACGTCAGGGTCCCCAGCCTGTGTGCCACGGTCCACTCATGAGGGCTTTTTGCAACTGGGCCGTGGAAGTGGCTGGCGTTTGGGTGTGTGTACATGTGCATCATTTATTTTATTATTTATTATTTAGACTTATATACTGCTTAACAGTGCTTTACAGCACTCTCTAAGCGCAAGCAGCAGGCGAGCATGTGCACGCGGTCCATTTACATGAGCAGCAGTCATATGTGCATATCGCTTGTGTAAATGGAGCTGTGTGCACATGTGCACTTGTCAGCTGCTCACACAGAACCATCCCCTCTCCCCCCTCCCTGCTGGTCTGCAAAGCCAGAAACGCTGGGGAACTCTGACTTAATGAAAGAGAGAAGCTCATTGTTTTCTTCCTTTTTGTAATGTTCCTACTTTGGATGATTGTTCTCACACAACAAAAACTGTGATCTGCAACTGGGATGGATGCTTTTAAGCAGGGTACCTCACCTCCCCTCTCTCCACGGCAGTAAGCCAAGGCTCAGGAGGAGACAAGAAATGGAATGAGATATGCACATGACGTGTGCATATACTGTACATACACACAGTCCTTGATCTGTAGTCCTTCGAGTTAAAATAGTTATCTACTCAAAGCTTTTAGTTATAATTACAGAATACAGGAAGAGATGATTTTTGCACTACACAGATGCACTGTGTAGATTCCACCTATATGCTGACACACTGGTTGCCTATAGACCATAAGCTGTTAATCCTGCAGTTTCTATTGCCCCTGACAAATAGGATACAAAATGCTACTTACACAGCTCCCCATTTGAGATAGTGCTTCCTCAGCACGTTCTAGTCTTGTTGCTTTTGTACTAATTGTGAATGCTCTTGTTACATGGCTACAAAACTCAACAGATATGCCGCAACACTGCAGAGGAAATGACAGATATTAGGATATTCTATTGTTTGATAAAAAAAACACAAGGCATTCAAATAAATGGCAATTAAATACTAATATTTACGACATTGTTATTAGCACATATGCAAAATAACACAAAAAGGAAAAAAAGCAGGAAAGTCAATCTGCTGCAACAAATTAAATGCAATCATAACTGCAGTAAGTCAAATTATATACCAAGCGCCTCTTGATCAGCTTCTAGAAGTCTATCAGCAGATAGGCCTTCTTTGTAGAAAAATTCATAGCTTAGAACTAATCAAGATATGAAGATGACTTTTAAAATATCACAATAGTTACAGTGGATATAAAAAGTGTAGACTTTTTGAGATGTAAGTGAAATTATTTATCTTGGCCTGATTTTTTCTTCTTTCTCTTCTTTTACCACTTTGCTGTTGAGGGAGGTCTGAATTTTTTACATCTCAAAAAAGTGGCATTTTAATAGGGATGTCTAGATTTTTTATAATTGTATTATTGAATATTGTGTTACCTCTAAATATTAGTTTAAACCAATTATTCTAAGCACAAGCACATATTTGGTCAACTAATAAGCAGTCACAAATAAAGATGCATTATTAGTGAAGAGACATCAAATCTTGACTCCCACAAGTTAAAAATCCTTTAAAAAAAGAGTAATTGGGAAATATATCATTTTCTGTGAAAAAGGCTTGGGAGATATCAAAATACCAGTGATTGGTAGGCAGGAAGCCATGTGTTTTAGAATAAAATGTGAAAAGTGGACAATTGTTTCATTTTTTCCTTTTCAGATTTTCAGTACCAACTCAGTAGAGATGTACAAAAGCAGCAAGCATTTTCCAGGTTCAAAATTCAAAACAACTTACAGAATCAATGATTAATTTGATTTCTTTAATACAACTGGTTGTTAGGACAATGGAAATAGATGCAACTGTGCACAGGCATATCTGGCTAAACCACTCAAGTATAGGCGCCAAGTCTAAGACAAACCATTTTACTGTACTCTCTTTTTCAGAGAGAACTAAACAATTTGGTAATAGAAACAAAACGGGCAACACTTCCTTTTTTACAAGGAATGAAGTGTGTCAAGCACAGCATATATTATTTTGAGCCTTTAAATACTTTAAGGTTACAAATTGTACAGATTCTAAGCAGCATTTGTTTTGTACCAAAGTTTTGTAAAGAGACTAGAATTAAAGTATAGGTAAACTTACCATGACTAGGTTTACTAAGGAAACTGCATTTAAGCTGATACCCCAGAGCCACATCACTCCAAACATGTTGACCAGTATCATAGCAATAGTGAAGGAAACAATAATGGCAGCCCATGTTTCAAAACCAAGCAGTACCATAGTTACTATGAATATTGATCCAAGGGAAATGGCAAGATTATAGATGGTGTCATTCACAATTGTTAAATATTGTTCATAAAAAACATAGAACACGCTATGAAGAGAAAGATAAGTAAAGTTAACAAATTTATAAAGTACAGCTTTCTACCACTTAGCATCTTCATAAAAAGTCACTTTCTGCTTTTTTCAAAAATTGAAGGCAAGAATGAAAGTATCTAACAAACTAAGTGTTTTGTACAACTCAACTCATTTCTAATATGCAGCCTCTGGCAGATTTCTTAATGTGTGTCATTTGACCTGGAAGAATTTGTACACATCTCGAGTATCTATTTATACAAGTGCCTCCTATAGCAACACTGAATAATCCATAAGATTAGACCCTGATGCGTTCTAAAACAGCAGTGTATTTATGTGCCATTAACTGGGCATTTTTAGAAATTGATTATGATAATTACAAGCCATCAAGTCATTGTAATGTAAACCACATTGATTTTCTCCATGATGATCTGTTCCTAACATGGTTCTTCAGCAATTTCAACTTGTAGTCATTGTTGCTGTAACTTAGTTTATCCATCTTGCTGCTGGTTGTCCTCTTCCCTTCCACCCTTTGCACCATTTCAGCTTTCTCTAGATTAAAATTACTTAATGTCTGCTCCTCATGGCAGTAAAAATAATGATCTTTTTTTTCTTGGTCATTTTTGTTTTTTCCACTAAAAGAGCACCAAAAATGATGTTTCTCCACCACTAATGGTGACAATGGATAACTTTATTATTTTAGGAGGAAAGACAAATACTAAAAATTACATACTTTATTTACAAATTATAGATTAGTTGACTGACAAAAACTCTAGGTAATCTTAAGATTTTTTTCATTTGTGACTTTAGATTTATGAACCAAAGACACAAAAGAACTTCAGTCAATCAAGCATTTAGAATCAGAACAAAGTAGAGCACTTTGAATATAATTCTAAGAGTTTAATCGCTTTAATTATTTGTAAACTGTTCTATCTCTGCACAGGCTTATTAATATTTTCCTGTTTTAAAAACTACATTATGAACTATTGTCATCACTTCATAATAATCAAAATTTGCACTAGGTTTTCGAGTGATTTAGGAGGATCATGCACAGACAGCAAAAAAAAAGAGGGTGGTGATGGTCCAGAACAAAGAAGCAGAAAAGGCAAGAACTAAATTTAATTTTGATTAAATGAAAAATTTTAAGTTAACAGCTGTTGTTACAATCTATTATCATTTCTTCCCACGTGTTTAAAAAATTCCCCCTTTACAATTTAATGGCCATTTCCGAGGAAGGTCAGGGCACCCTTCAAGGATTGGCTTCTAGTGGCATATAATCTAATTCTATTTCTTACTGAGCAAGTCATGGAAGAATTTTCTGCCCATAAAGGAATTACTGTACCTGTAAGGAAAAACTTCAGCATTTTTTTCTTCATGGACCATGACTTCAGTAATATTGTTTGCTATCATCCGTGCTTTTTTCAATGCATCAATAAAGTCTGCTGAGGTTTTTAGCACTGTATGGTAAGTCATGAAGTAAGTGGCTCCAATTTCAGAAGAGTTCTGTATAAAAGTGACTGCAGAACCGTATGCAGCATGCCCTCTGGAAAAAAGAGTATAGTTGGCATGCATCAAAAACGCTGCTGAATTCATTCAAATCAACTGACTAATGGGCATTTTGATTCGCATCTGTTTATTAGGAGATACTACAGACTGATACTTGCTAAAAGTACAAAACAGAGCAATAAAATGTTGATTTGCAGCATGGATGTATTCAGTGAACAAAGTATTTTGACAATGAAGTAAATATTTTATTGGTAAATTTAATTTCAAAAAGACAGAAGTTAAAGAGTACTGCAAACATAGTGTGATGTTTATTACTTTAAGAAAATGACAATATTAAATTTGATAGCCCAGAGGTCCATTGGAATAATGGGCACATTTGAAATATTAAGAAAATGTCCTGGGGATTTTCAAAATGTCCGCTATAAGAAGGATATCAGTCATGAAAGATTCTCCAAATGGCAAAATAAAGTTTTGCCCTGCAATTCCCTCCCACCCTCCAGGATGCTTATCCAAGGATGGGCAAAGCACAGCTCACATGCAGCAGCATATTTACGATTTCAGAGATTTCCCTGGGTGGGCTTGGCCAAATTTTAGGATTGCTTTTTGTATGGATCAAGAAGGCTTATAAGGCTAGGGCACTATTCCATCTCTTTAAAAAGCACTCTCCCACGCTTTTTGGGAGTATTCGCTCCATAAGATGCATACACTTCCCCCCCCCTTTTGGGGGGGGTGCGTCTTATGGTGCGAAAAATACGATAAATTATGTTTATTAAGCAATATTTGCCTACCCAAATTTAAAATTAAAGTTCAGGTTTATTTTGCATTTGCTGCGCTGTAAGCATTATTATATAAAAAAAGAAAGCCAGATATTTTATAACTCAATATCCTTCCAAACATACCCCTTGCCACAATTCGGATTAGGATTATCCGAGAGGAACATAGGGAGGAATTTCAGGAAGTCTTCACCCTCAGGTCTCTGTTTTCCTTCTTTAGTCAGTGACCGACAGCGTGCACATGATGGATTGACAACTATAAATGTTAGTGGAAAATATTCATAAAATTAACATTTGTCTTCATTCATGGAAAACTGATTTGCTTCAGATTCAATACTTCATTAAGCCTTAAAATTCAGCTGTACCTGAAGCATTGCAGAATGCTCCAGTGGTGTTATATATTCTGCAACAGGAAGATTGTGGCTTGACCCAGTCAAAGTAGTCATCAATCCAGGAAGAAGGTGCATAGCCAATTCTTGTACTAAAATATGAAAGTGGTGCAATCATTGTTTGTCAAACATTTTCATGTACGTTCTCATATAAACTGCATAATTAAAAAAAAATTAATACAAATCCCATAAAGAGTGTGTGTGTGTGTCTGAGCATGTTCGGGTTTTTTCCTGTGTAAGATTGCGAGTTTCTTGGCGACGTTTCGGTGAGGTATCACTCAAATTGGAACAGGCCAAGAGCACCAGCCTGAAGATGGTGAGTGAGACCTCACCAGCCTGAAGATGGTGAGTGAGACCTCACTGAAACTCGCAATCTTACACGGGAAAAAACCCGAACATGCTCAGACTTACATTTATTTATTTATTTATTTATTTTCAGGATTTGCATACCGCCCTTCTCCCGTAGGACTCAGGGCGGTGAACAGCCGACTAAATGCACAATATTTACAATTAAATGCAAATGTTTACATGTTAATTTACAATAAAATTATAGCCTTATGATTGTAACCACAGTTTGTCAATTGTAGCCTGTATTTAAGTGTTGAACATGTACACCGGAGACAAATTCCTTGTGTGTCCACTTGGCAAATTAATTCTATTCTATCTATTCTGATATCATTACAGCCACTTTATATGTGTACATTTTGCTAATCTCACCATCACATAAGATTTCATAATAGGAATTTTATCATTTTTTTCTTTTCATAATAACAATCTCTATTACGTTGGGGGGGGGATTTATTTCCTCCTGCCCATTCCTGGTCTGGTTAACTATCATGCATTTTAAAAGCTGATCTGGATTCTCCCTTTGTGCCAAGCCAGAAATGCTGATAGATAAAACAAAGGGCTGGATTGACACAAGACTCTAAACCAGGGTTTCCCAATCTTGACAACTTCAAAGCCGTTGGACCCCAACTCCCAGAATTCTGGGAGTTGATGTCCACCCACCTCAAATCTGTCACGATTGGGAAAACCTGCAAGTCTAAACAAACCACACAAGGAGCACGATGGTGTCTCACAAGGGCCAAACCACCCTTGGTTGACACCTATCATTCTCTAGAATAGGGACATTTTCCCCAACCCTTTTCTGCAACCAAGTGTATCAGCGATACAACAGTAATAAAAAAATTACCGGTGAAAATCTATGAAAACATATATATACACATGTATGTAGATGTATGTATATATATATGTAGGTCTAGGTGTGTTCGGGTCTTTTATCGTGTAGGAATGAGAGAATCTTGGCGACGTTTCGGTGAGGTCTCACTCGCCATCTTCAGGCTGGTGCTTTTGGTTTCGTGCT
>JANHFO010003451.1:14220-24424 GCA_032468095.1 Pareas carinatus | reverse complement strand
TATAGTATATTGGGCTGGTGCAACAGCCAATCAACAAGGGAACCTGGACAGTCTCCGAACTGTCTGAGCAGTTGGGAGGGGGGAAAACTGCTCCCAACTTCTGCTGACCACTTAATTAGGTCAGAGCCAGGAGCCTCCTAGGATCCAGCAGTTTGGGTGAATTGCATACATGGTGGTGATGGCGGGAGTCCTAATAGTGGGAGGGATTTTTTTACTTTAATCAAGTACGTCAACTAATGAATTCTGTTCTCAAAATATTACATCTTTGATCTGAAAGGTTCTTTCTATTCTGCATTTTTGTTCCTTGAAATATGGGGTGTTTTTGCATTTTGTATCATGCTACAGATCTTTTTTCTTAATGGAAGCAAATCACTCATCTCAAAAGCTGTGTCTGTGGAGAAATGAAATAAGGATTTATATTTGTTTATGTTTCTATAGTTTCATTTTATACATATAATATTTTCATGTTATTTGTAACTTTGTCATTAGATTTTGTTTATGTACATTTGTGTGGAATTTTACTGCGGTTGTGCTGCCAGTGATTTCAATGCTTATAAAATGTATGCCTTTAGCTATGCCATTGACCGAAGGAGATATGATGTCTGGTTTGGTGCAGCAACTAAACAGAACAGGTACAGACTCCAATGGAGTCTGTAGAAAAAACAATTGCAACCAGCTTGCCTTCCTTTGAAGAACTATATAGTGTGTGAGTCAGAAGGAGGACTGAGAAAATATCTACAGACGGCTCACATTCTGGACATAAACTGTTTCAACTTCGGGGTGGAGTTCCATCAGTACGCTGACAATAGGCAGCTGTACATCTCCACCCCAGGCCACCCCAACGATGCTGCAGAAGTGATGGCCCGGTGCCTTGAAGCCGTGCGGGTCTGGATGGGGGGAAACAGACTGAAGCTCAATCCCTCCAAAACTGAGTGGCTGTGGTTTCCGGCATCCCGATATAGCCAGCTGACTCCATCGCTTGCTATTGGGGACGAAATTCGGGCCCTCACAGAGAGGGCTCGCAATCTGGGGGTCCTCCTGGATGCGTGGCTGTCCCTAGATGACCATCTGGCAGCCCTCACCAGGGGTGCCTTTTATCAGGTACGCCTGATACGCCAGTTGTGGCTCTTTCTGGATCGGGACTCCCTATGAACGGTCACTCAAGCGCTTGTCACTTTCCGCCTAGACTACTGCAATTCTCTCTGCATAGGGCTCCCCTTGGGATGCACTCGAAGACTCCAGGTGGTGCAGAATGCAGCCGCACGGGGGACTATGGGAGCCAGTGGCTGTGCCCACGTGTCCCCCCCTCCTGCGCAAGCTGTACTGGCTGTCTGTGGCCTTACGGGTGCATTTCAATGTGTTGGTTACCACCTTTAAAGCGCTCCATGACTTAGGACCTGGATATCTACAGGACCGCATTCTACCAGCAAATACCTCTCACTGACCCATCCGCTCCCACAGAGAGGGCCTCCTCAGGGTGCCGTCGGCCAGACAATGTCGGCTGGCGGCCCCCAGGGGAAGAGTCTTCGCTGTGGCAGCACCCACCCTCTGGAATGACCTCCCCCCAGAAATACGCACCATATCTGACCTCCATGCCTTACGACGTGCCCTGAAGACACATCTATTTGCCCAAGCTGGACTGGCCTAGTACGGCCCCTACTTCCTCCTGCTTTTTAGCCACTGTTTTTATAATTTTAACCTGATTTTAATTTGGTTTTAAATTGGTCTTATATTTGGTTTTTATCTAATACAGACTCCTAATATTTTGTTTTAACATATTTTAATGTTTGTGACTGTGTTATTCTAATTTTCTGTACACCGCCCTGAGTCCGCGAGGAGAAGGGCGGTATAAAAATCTAATAAAATAAATAAATAAATAAATAAATAAGATGCTGGTGAAAAGAGCACAATTTTTCATAAATAAGAAAAAGTTAGGGTTAAAATAATGTTTCTACATTGTATCAAGAATTTGCTAGTTTATATTTCTCCAGTTGTGACATTCTACTCAAATATATATTTACTTGTTCCTTGTTCCTTTACTTGTCCCAACACTGTTCACTGTGGAGCTGCTGTTGATTTTCAAGGGTTTGGAAATAATGACTTTACCTATTCTACTTTTTAAAAAATACTGGTCATGGAGTAAAAGAAAATAATTAATTCCAAAATCCTAAGTACAGAAAAAAAATCAAAATCTTACCTAAGAAAAAGGCTACTGTCTCTGAAAATGAGGAAAGAAATATACTAGGAGCCACCTCTCCAAGAATTCGACCAATCTGCTTATCTAAGGTTTCATCTTGAAGCCGTTCATCTCTCTGAAATTATAATTCACTCATTGAATCAAATTGTGCCTCAGATCTATGATACAAATTGTTTTAGTTAAGAAAATATAGACATATGCCTCCTTGCCCATATGCAAAGGTTCCCGGCTATCCATTAATTTTTTTAAAGTTCAGTAATATATTTTATATCTATATGGTCACTCAGACCTATATTAACACTTGTATGCATGCACGCACTCTGAAAATGCTCAGGAGTTCTAAATATTCTCCTTTAAAATACTGTAAAAACCTCAAATGAACAGTAGTGCATCATTGGCCAATAGAAAATATTGGTTTCCGTTCTGAGAACAAGCAATCCTCCTTTTCACTGCTATACCAATCATGTTATTTCCTGTCTAGATGAAATGCAACACAATGTTTCAGTAAATGAGACCAAATGAATCCTTCTTTTTTAGTCTTGTTATTAATGGTTTTACAAATCCTCCTGGAAGGATTAAACCCCTTCCTCTCTGGAATGTATGGTTCTTTTTCTTATAAAAACCTTGTTGTATCTCTGTGTATATATAGAAGAAATGCTTTTTCCGGAACTATCCGAACTAAGCCTATGCGTATACACATATACACTGATGTGTAGCATATGTATATTTGAAAAATCCCTTTCAAATACTTGCCATGCTTGCTATGAATCACAGCCACTAAGCCTTTCCTCCCATAACAGACACCACTTGTGACTATTCCATACGAGGGAGCTTACATGTTTGAGGAAAATGTCAGCAGACACACTCTTGCATAATGCTGAAGAGTAGGTTGTTTCCCATAGAGGTCAAATGGAGCTTTTCAGAAAGCCCACAAACAGTATTCTTGCTTCCCAGAAACTGATATTCAATGCCACCCAAATAGTATTTAAAGAGACGTTGGTGTATTATCATTCTTAACACATTATTGTGAAAAGGCAAACTATATTAATTACAATGGAAACACCATGGGGTTTGGTTCTTGGGTGGAGGCTTTGAGGTCATGGTTCACCTGCAGGCTCACATTGTCAAAAAACGGTTCAAAGTTCATTTTTCAGAACTTCTAGATAAGTTGTAAAAAGCTTCCATTCAAACCTTGGGAGAGCTACTGTCAACAGGCTGAGCTAGACAGATTATCATTCTGGCTTGTATTTCTTATCTGAGCCAGAAAAAGAACCATACACCACTAATTTGTCCCAATAAAATGATGAATATGCAAATGTCATATTATTATATACATTACATTAACAAAAATACCTGAAATGTCTGAACAATAATGAAAATGTTGTCCACACCAACCGCCAGTACCAAAAAGGGAATGACTTCAATAACAATTAGTGTTAGAGGGACTCCAAAATAGCTGAAGATACCCAAAGAACATGCAACTGAACTTAGCACTATCAGGATGCCCGCAATGCCCAAGGAGATCTTTGAATCCACCTAATAAATAAAGACAAGATACATTGAAAGGCTTTTTAAAATTCTGTTTTTAAAATGTAATTGCAGTTTAATAGCTTGATTTGCCAAACCAGCTGCACTTTACTACTTGTGACAAAACAAATATGTGTTCTTCATTCAAAGAAATATAAACTGAACAGGCCATATCAGAAACATCAATTCCTAATCCAGGAAATATGTAATAGACATGCATATCTCTTTTACTTATCTAGGAAAAGTATTGTTCTGAAATATGCCATCTTCAGTACTTTTGAATAACATATATTGTATAAAGCAATTAGGAAGCTCCCCATATGTATCTCCATAAATTTTTCAAGAGAAAAACTGCCAAAAAAACTAATAAATAAATAATTCAGCTAATTTCCAGAAGACTATAGGGATATTTTACAGCACATAAGGGTGTGGACTATCGCTGATACTGTATGTTACCCACCTGTCTTACTACTTAGCGTACAGAAATAAATGTTCAACGTAATAGGATAACATAGAAATAAAAGTCAACATTAAGATGCTTAAATTTTAACTTGACATTGAACACTGTATTTTGCTACAGAATAATTTCAACAGTTAAAAAGATGCATACCAAGAATCTAGCAGCACTTTTAATATGCCCGAGAGCTATGGAAATGTATAGAAACATGACTGCATAGCTAATTACAACAGTGTGGACATCACTGTTGCTTTCTCGATTTATTTCATCTTCAATACTACGTTCAGCAGAGAAGGAAATTGTTAAATTTGGGTTGTCATAGTTTTTCACAAAATTGATAAACCTAAAAAACAGACAAGAGTGTCAATAATTGTTAAGAAAGCTAGACTAATCAATCTCTATTAAATACAAATCTTTGAGCAAAATGTGCAGTTATTTCATTATTTTATTGTTAAATTGTATCCTGCATTGCCAATATATGCTAATTTTGGTGTAGGTTTCTACATTTATTTTTAATGTAACTTTTTCTCAGATATTTCAAATTAAAACTATCCTTGATCTACCCAATTAAGGTTTTTAAAATGAGATCTATTGGTTATAAATTTAAAAAAAAGTTTGTATAATATAATTCCTATGCTGAAAGAACTGAAAAAGTTATTAATATCAAAAACTGCTAATGTTTTATTTCTGAATAAATAAGATAAATAAGTATTCACATTATAAAAACATGAAGTTGCTGCTTTATTTTGGAGCACTTAAAACATTGCAAAGCGTAATTTTATTACTACTAGTAATAAGGTACTTAGTAGTTCTAGAATTACTAAGCAGAAAGTTTACTGAACTTCAATGCAAAAAGTTTACAAGAATTATTTCTGATAAACCTAATTTAGAAAAAAAAACTTACTCCTTTTCCCAAGCCAAAACTTTCATCATCTTTTCTGTGTCATTATAGTAATTCCTGACAGGAAATGTGATCACAAGTGCTGTGGCATTATTATAATTTTCATCTAAGTATTTAATAAAAGAATAAAGTATATGAGGAACTATTTCAAAGATACACAATACATATACACATTAAAATACAAAATAAGGGTACCAGTTCTCACAGCTACACACATTCTTGTTTAAAATGAAGCTGTTTTACTTGTAAAAATACTGTAGATAGGAGCAAAATAGCATTTTGCATCTGCCCGAATTGGTGACAGAACATTTACTTTTCAATAATCAAGAAGCAGTAGCCTGTTAGTTATAATGTCCCACTCATTATAACACAAAATGCCAGCAAATAATTATCAGCAGCAATTTACACATTATTCGCAAAATAGGGATGGTATAATTTAGACAGTCTATAAAGAAAGTAGATTTACAGGCCTCCTACTTATTTCAGCAATAAAACCCACAAGTGTATCATACTTACCATCATATCCTCCCATCACCAGCCATGGGAAGACAGGACCGCCAAAAGTGCCCAAGCAGGGTTCCTGAGGGATGGCTGTGTCGTTCATAGATGCTGGAGCCCTATCAAATTTGGACACAATGTTATCAGAACTTGTAAGCTGCAATTTCTTATGACAATATTGCAGCAAATTGAATCGACTCATTATAATTGGGGATATAATGAAGACAAGGGAAAGAAAGGAAAGAGAAAAAGAATACTGACTATACTCAAAATATTGAAAGAATAAAATACACAGGTAATGAGAACTCAACGAAATAATTCAGAAGGAAGAACTGTGGTCTCATAAGAACTTCAGATCATACGGTAATTTATACAAATAAAAGAACAACTCAAATTTGGTGAACTAACATTATAACCGATGATTGGGAGTCTTGAAACCACAGTTACAAAAAATGAAGATACATAAGAACAAGTTAAGTTCCAGACAAAGTATATAGAAAAGATATACAGGATTTGTTGGATGAAGTAAAGATTTATAAATAATGTATATATAAAATAGGAAAGTGGGTAGATAAAACAATGTAAATAAGTTGACTGTATGACCAGTATTTTGTATATTTGTAAAATTAATAAAGTTAACTTAAAAAAAATTGTATTGACTCATAAAGACCTTTTCAGAAGACCTTTAGATAAACAGTACATAAATTTTAGAAATAAATATATGTTCAATCAAAAAATTTCAGTTTTAATTTAGAAATTATTGAACAATATTTTTTTCAAATACAAACTTTCAAAATATGTCTTCATCTGAAATTTTATTAGGGTGATGAAGTTAATTTTACAAATTCATATTTAGATAATTTGTATTATCTGACAACTACATTAATACATTGAGAAGTATTTGGCTTGTTTAATATAGGTGCTTTAATAAATCACATTCTGATATGGTTTAAGCAAAGTCCCAAGAAAGGGAATTATAGTTAATCTTAAACTAAGTCTTAACTCTTTGGCCAATGTATCCTTACCGATTATATTTCAAGACTGAATTCATTAATTGTGATAACTAATAACTATTCGTTTAGCTTTGAGTGGATGTTTATTTATTTAAAGGTTTATAAAGCTACCCAACTCATGTGTTGCCAAGTCTGGCAACATACAACATAGGCAGACCATAAATTGAAAGGGAAAAAAGCAAAGAAAATTAGTTATCCAACAAACAAAAGTACTACTGGTTTGAATAATATGTCATTGATGAGCCCTTGAGACAGTTAACCAAGTTTACCGATATAAGGAGTAGAAAATCAGACTAACATAATTTTAAAGTTACAAAAGTATACAATCAAGAGACAGAGATGGTATTTTAACTACCTGACACAGTATAAGAAATGAGAGTGGAAGTCAGCATGGGTATAGAATTCGTCATGAATGCGATAATCTAGGACAGAATGGCTGTTCTGGAAGTAGTTGAGAACACTCAGAATAGTACAGTTATTATTGTAGGGAGCAAGAGGTGCCAGGCAAATGTCCTTCAACATTACAGTTTCATTTTGATAAGATGCATTTATGTTTTCAATACCATTTTGCAAATCTAGTACCTGAAAATATGAGAGAATAAGAAATGTATTACTTAGCATACCAATGGGACAGAATCTTTTCTCTGTAAATCTTCCTTTAGGATATAATAGATCAGTGATGGCGAACCACACATACTCTGCTGGCACGCAAACCAAGTCACCCCAGCATCGCCCCAGAGCTGAGCATGCTCAGAAAGCAGTAGCAGCACCAGGCAATGATATCACAGAGTCATGTGCATGCTCAGAAAAAGAATAGTGGTGCCCGGTGATGACATCACAAGCTGTGACTCATTAGTCGTGACTCATCCGGACACTCAGCGTCTAAAAAGTTAGCCATCACTGTGATAAATGAAGTTAATTGTAATCAACATTTTAATTAAAAGCTAGATATCAAACACAATGACCCAAAATGACTTTTCAGCATTCAAATTCTGAAAACAATTAAAGAATCAGAATCAGTTTAACTGACAAAAATACAATATCAAATATAGTTCCATACTATTGGAAAAGAAACTGAGAGTGTGTGTGTCTGTCTGTCTGCCTGTATTTATTGTTAAATGAATATAAAATGTACTGAGCTTTCTAGCAAAAAGTTGCTTTAATTAAAAGCATTTTTTTCTTGAAATCTTATGAATTTTTCCTCCACTGATCCTATTCCTTGATTTGAAAGTATTTAAATCTATGACCTATCTTAGTTTCTATGCCTTTTATTTTCCACAAGCAATCTCACTCCAAACTCTATCAGCTCTTATTCTAACACAGTACAGACTCATCCCACCTGATCCAACCAGAAGAATATGCACTTAACTTGTACCTACACTAATTGAATATCAGTAGATCAGTTTCTATATTACCTGATGCAAGATATGTTTTGTAAGTGGAGGTCCAAATGAAATATCTGCTCCTGAAGGATATGGAGAGAAGATCTCTGGAGTAGTATTCACTGCCTGAATAATGAGTTGTTCAGTACGGAAGAAAGGTCCAAAATTAGTATCAAAGTATTCCTTCTCTCTCCTAGCTTGGCTATTTGGGGCTGACCATAGATCTACAGGATTTGTAGTTATCTTGAGAAATGCCAAGCCTGAAGAACACATGGCAATGATAACCAAGGAGAACAGAATAACCGGTCGTGGATTCCGAACACAAAAAGCTCCCCACGACGTAAATGTAATTCTCAAAGCATTCTCAAATTTCTCACCAAATCTTTCACACCAAGTAGCTTCTCCTGCAATGACACAATCACAAATATCAAATATAATACAAGTGGACAGAATTTTTAATTAGAGATGTTTTTATTGTCCTACTATTATTTTTGCAACTATGAATTGTTCATATCAAATTATTTTTCTTCTTTACAGTAAAAAGTGATCGAAGATCACAATAGAGATATTTGGTTTGACACAATCATATTGAATAATTAAGATTTCAGTGTCCAACATATTTTTATGCAAATTAGAATGTTTTCATATTTTTGAGTGGAAAAAAGGAACTATATAAAAAGATTTTCATAAGAAAAAGAATGTGATATGGCTTCCATGTAACAACAGAGTTAATGCTGTGAGATTGGAGACCATATAAATAATTAGGGAGTGTAGACTTTTACATTGGCAAAACTGAGTTAGAAAGAAGGAAGCAATTTTATCCTCTAATCATTTGTCACTGATAACAAATAAATTATAATGAAATCCAAAACAGTTCAGAGCATTATGCCCCATAATATAGCATGCAATATTAATTAACAAATTAACATTCGTGGATGTTATTTCTACAAGAAAGCACAAATTTTGGTTCCTTTATATTCTAGAACTTACCAGTATTTTGATGTGAGTTAACAGAATAGGCAATATTGCTGTCAATGGGCGTATATTCAGAAACAATATATCTCTTCCTGCAAATTAAATAAACACAGACAACGTAGCACAAGTAAGCATTTTTACATTAATTTATGTAATACTGTACAATGATTCAAGATAAACTATTGGTTATTTGACCAAATACGATTGTATAAAAAAGTATGGGCATCTCTTATCAAACTTAAATTATAATGTGTACCTGAAAAGTTGTTATATATTTCAGCAAGACACCTGAAAATCTGAAATATACCTTCAAATCAATCATGAAGTAATTACAGGAAATAAAGTTTTTGGAATGTTCTTCACAGTCCACAGACTTGAACATTATTGAAACTTGGGGCACTCAAGATCTAAGAATATTTTTCAGAAAAAATATTCTGAAATGAAGAGTGGGGAAGAGACAATCTAATCTAGATAACTGAGATGGTCTTCATCTCCTTTTTTCTTGTTTTATTGAAGTGCCTCCTTTTTAGATTACGTATATTAAAAATCATGAGATCTATCATGAGGAGAAACTGTCTAACATAGACGGCTTTTCAAAACATCAGTTTGTATCTAAACTGAGAAAACGTTACATACTGCATTTAATAAGGCCATTCAACCTGACCATTCCCCTTTTTCAGCAGAGCAATTAGAAAGAGGGGAAATCCCATGGTTATTAACAGTGATTCTAAACAATGATGTTTACTCAGCTCATTTTCTGATGGCTCTGTAATTCAGAATCACTAGTAAGACAGCTGGAAGCACACCGGGTATTTATCCACACTGAGCAAAGCCAATATTTTGTGTAAATGATCACTAACAAAAAAAAAATTTCAATGTAACACAAACGCTTAAAGTATGACAATTCTTTCCCTCATTCTGTATGATTTTGTCAAGTCTGATTATGTTAATAGATTGTGATCAAATAAATAAGATTTTATTTTTATTTTATTTTATTTATCAGATCCAAAGGATGCCCACTTCACTCATGGAGAGACTCTGTGTATACTATAACATCATCCATATTTACTTTTACATTGTAAAAAAAAATCTTAGAGATTATGAAAGGTTAATGACTACTTAACTGAAAAACCAATAGTGACAAACAGAAGTGTAAACAGTGAGTAAGCGTAATTGATTTAATCTATATATATAAAAAAGGAAGTGCCGTTTGTGCCTGGTAGGTGATCTCGGAAAGTACTGAACCGATTGAGT
>JANHFO010003451.1:275-13945 GCA_032468095.1 Pareas carinatus | reverse complement strand
AGGGGCGGAAGAGAGTTAGCGGGGAGAGAGGGGGGTAGAGAGAGTGAGAGGAGGAGAGACAGAGAGTGCGAGGAGAGAGAGAGTGCCTGGATTTGAGGAGACATTGCATTTCCGCCCCAGGCACTTTAAACAGCCCAAAACTGAGCCACAGCAACGCGTGGCCGGGTCAGCTAGTAGTATACAAACAGTTTTGGAAAATTTTCAATGGAAAGGGCTTTAAATGGTTATTTACCTGTAACACCAGACACCACAAACCACTGCAACAAAAATAAGAAGAAATGCTGTGTAGGAGATCCACATAATGACACACATGGCATCCAAACCAAGCAAGAGCCAAGGGGCAGGAGGTGGCGGCGGCTTTGGTTTTGGGCCACAGACAATGGAACAATCTTGACAACTACAAGGTCCCATGACATCATCCGCAGACTCATTGCAGCCTTTGGTAGCATTGTTCATAGGAATCATCCCACGGGTTGGTACATCTAACAAGGGAGAAGATAATATTTATGAAACAAGAATGCAGCATTAACTGTGTAGATATAATCTGCTACTCTTTAAAGTAACTCATAAAATATTTTTTACAGTTTGTCAAATTCAGTTTTGTCTCATTAAAAAAATAAAAATTCAACATACTGTACCGTATATAAGCCACAAGATTCACATATTTAAAAAATGAAATAAAGTGATATAAAAGAGAATAAACAAGTCCTAAGATGAAATACAAAAGCTTCCTGAAAGCATTTATAATAGTATAGAATTTGGGTATTTTATGAAGATATTAGCAAGCTAGACTTTCAAGGAAAAGTATACTACTTGCTCCTCAAGCCCATCTAAACACTCAGTAAAGGAATGAGAGAGACTAATAAGTCTGGAGCACTAACTGTTATGAAAAGGACAGTGCAGCAATACAGAGGCATTTTTTTCAATAGCTTCATCCATGCATGGATATAAAAAGCCTTCCAAGAGGGAGGTACTCTTACATATTCCCTCCAGCATCTAGAGGATAAGACATCAAACCTCACTAGATTAAAGGAAAGTGAGTAGAATATTAAAAAAATATGTGAATGAGATATCCTCTGAATGGGCTCAAAACTTTAAACCGGTCTCCAAATCCAAGGGAGATTCTGTCTATAAAAAAAAGTTTCAGGGCCACACATGATATGAGATTCAGTTGAAAAGCCAACTAAGTCCTTAAGGATACACTGCTTTCCAAGAGAGACACATCTATCAACAGTATTATCTATCAATTATACAGGGGGATCCATTGTAAAAGAACCCACACCCACTTTTATCCAACACTATCAACAGTGAATTTTCATCCAAGGTAAGACCAAGTTCCAAATGGAGAAACAAATTAGACACACAGTGAGGAACACAAAACAAGGTTCTTAAAACATTTTGATTAAATTACTTGCAGAGCATTCAAATATTTATAGACACTCAGCTGTGCTCCATATAAATGCAAAAAAATGAAACAAGTAACACTTTATTCAGCATATACAATCATACAAAAATGATTTCTAATTTTGTATGACTGAATCTATCAAACTGATTACATTGGAAAAATCTGTGTGTTTTTAAGAGGAAAATCTATAAAATATATTATAAACAGACCACAATGCTGAACATAATTTGTTACAATGAGAAAAAAAATGAAAATATTAACAATTTTGTTCACTATAACTACATACAATCAAATCAAATCAATGTCAGAATATGTTCTTTTTCCTTTCTCACTTTTCTATGTATTTCTGTTTAATTAAAGGCTAAAAATAAATGTGTTCAAATTCAAGTAGACTATACCGTATTACATCAATTATAAGACACATGTTGTTTCATATTTTTCTGTCTCTGTATTCATTGTGTCTTATATTCAAACTTTTTATTTCTAACTTAAGAAAAATAAGACTACGTCTTATAATAAATGGTGTCTTAAAATCGATGTAATATGATAATTGCACCTATACTAAAAAGGTACAAGTGACATCATGCAACTATTTACATCATTATAAATCTTCAACATCTAATGGATAGTACAGAAATTACCGTAAATGTATATTAAAATAATTGTATTTCCTACCTGAAAATATTGGAATTATGTTGAAGGGAGCCTGACCATTATCTTTGCTAAACATATACTGAATCCAATTGGTTGCATTACAGTCTTTAATATCTTTCCCACACAAAATGCCTAATGCCTTCATATTGCTTGATGGAGCCTCCACATCTTTGCAGGCATTATACATATCTGGAAGAACAATGTTAACACAAAAATGACACAATATACTAAATTATAAATGATAAAATATTATTTATTATAATGGAGTCAACAATAGCAATAGAGCAACCCTGAGACTATAAGATATTTCTGATATTTCAAGCTTAACCAGTTTGACAAATCCTCTCACTCTTTTCTTAACGTCCCACACCATGTGTCTGTTCACATCTCTTGATGAACTACAAATAATTTGAGGGAGAAAACTCTTTTCAATGACTTTTTCACAATACTGAATGCTGTAAAACAGAATTGTGCAGAGATATTTTACAAGCAGTCCTCAACATGACCATAAGGAAATCCAAAATTTCTGTTGCTAAGTGAGACAGTTATCTCCCTACCAGTCTCTGTGTACATGACTTCTGGCACTTGTAAATTCCTTCTACCTTTTGCCCACTGACTTTGGTTACTGGAAGCCTGCAACAAGCTGCAAGGAGATAACAACTTAATGATTCGTGATCCTTGCTTAACGATGGCAAAAAAGGACTGCAGGGATTGCCATCACCAAGCAATCTGCTCACAGAACATCACATTTTATGACTTCACATAGCAACAGAAATTCCAGTCTCAATTGCTGTTGTAACTTGAGGACTCGTGTGTGTGTGTGTGTGTGTGTGTGTGTGTGTGTGTGTGTATAAACATATGGACATGTATATTTGTTTGCTAATTTGCTTTTGATTTGTCAGGCTAAGATAAAAGAAACGTTTCAACAGTCACATTTCCACCAGTGTTGTGAAATAATAGTGGTAAGCTTGAATTAAATAACTTGATTTAAAACCAGCAACTTTCCAATTTAAATTAAAAATTAAACCTCGGGGTTGATGCAAAGAACAGCAAAATCAATTCAATAGCCAAGAAGATTAAGGGTGCATTTTTCTTAACTTGAATTATAAATCGCTTTTATACATAAATGTGCAAATAAATTTATAGAATTATAGAATTCTTTATAAATATAGACAATGAAAAGATTTAACTGTACTATATTATTTATATTTTCTTACCATTAGCAAATTTTTGTCCAACATAATATTGCAGTTCTACAATGTTGGTTTTGTTCTCTTTTGTAACTGGATCATAATACGGTGTTGCCTGAGTAATATTCATAAATTCAGACTGATGAGGACTACAGGTTAGCTCACAAAATAGATTTCTTAAATTATTAAAGCATGATGGACACCTGAAGAGGCAATACTGATGTTGTAATATGTGTATATAAAATAAAGCTCACATATATTCGAGAGAGAGAGACAGAGAGGAAAGTAATATTATAGCTCAAACCTTTAAATTTAGATTAATAATAAACTTCTGTAATGTTTATTTTTAAAAATTACTAATAAATCTTATAACTATAATTTACCTAAAGATTACAAATATTTCACATGTGAACAATAAACATAGTTCATCATGGTAATGCAACCAAATGCTAGACTTAAGTATATTTGCTCATATGTATTAATCAGTGTTTATTCATGCTGATGAATCTCACATAACAATGCAAAAGTATACAGTCTCAGAGACTATTTTATGGTGATTTTATGCATAGTGAAACCAAAATACACACTCACGCAATATAATACAATATGAAAAAGTAATCAAGAACACATCTATTACATAAGCACTTCATGTAATTCAGTTTACTGGAAGTGATTTAGAATTAAGTGTAAGAAGTCTGCTATTACCGACAGTTTTTAAAATAGTTAAGACCAAAATGATATTTTTAAGAGGCATTCCTTTGTGTTTCCTTATGAACAGAATGTCTAATTAATCTCCCACAATTTATTTTTAAAAATGTATACAATTTTCCTACATCTCCACATACCTGGAAAGAAACTGTAAAGGTAGGTTCAGGTTTCTTTTCAAAGTCTGAAGTTGCTGCACATTACAGCAAAGGCTAACATTCTCAAAGAAAAAACCTGGACAGAGTTCCTTAAGAAAAAAATAATGAATATTTAAAGAAATATTTCTAAAACGACCAAACAATCTGATTCTTCTGCTGCTGGTTTCAGAAATCTGATTTTAAAAACCCCTCATGATTTCAACATACAGTGAGTACAAAAACTCTATATACCTGTTAAAATGTCAAGTTTTGGAGATATAAAAAAATCAGACTAAGATAAATAATTTCAGAATTTTTGCCATCTCTAATAACATGCAAGCTGTAGAAAATAAACTGAAATCTTTTAGAGGGAAAAATAACAATAAAAAACTTATAAGAGCGTGATTGCATAAGTATGATGTGACTGTGTTCGGTATTAATCAATCACATTTAAACTGATGTTAAATAGTAGTTCATACACACCTGCCAATAATTAAACTGACTGATCGAGCTCATATAAACTTCGGGATTTATCTCAGTCTGATTGTTTTACATCTCAAAAACCTGGCATTTTTATCAAGTTGTGTAGACTTTTTATATCCATTGCATTTCCAGCTTAAATATGCCAACAGTCACTATTATTTTATAAATAGAACTGTTAAAAGTATGAGATGTTATACCTATGTAGCTAGGTAAATCAGAACATCTCATGCTGTTGACATAAATATGCCTGCAGGTAAGTTCCTTGCTATTTGCTATGGAAATATGCCAAACTTTCTATCTCACCTGTTGGGAGAGGAGGAACTTCGTTTTCCGTAACAAACTTTTAATTTTAAGGAGAAAAGTGATATGCTGTCAGGCAAAGTGGTAGAAATAGCTATGTGGTAAACCTGAAAAGTGATATAATCGCTTGGTGGGCTACAGTGGATGCTGAGAAAGAACCTCACTCATTTGTCTTCAGATAAATTTGCATTTTATAACTAGCCCATTTGTTATATCTGACTCTGAGCATTCATAACATAATCTTAAATTCCAAGATGTGCTGATGGGTAGTCCTTGAGTTGTGACAGCAACTGGGACTGCCATGATTGCCAAAGCTAAGCAATGCAATTGTAAAATGTGATGTCATATGATAGGACAGCTGTAATTTGATGACTAGAGGTAAATGCAGTTTTCCCGTGTCATTGTAACTTTGAACTGTCATTGAATGAATAAATGCAAGCCAAGGACTATCTGTACTAGATCTGTTGTCCTACAACATTTCTTAGTCTCAAAGATCGAATGATACATTCTTAAGACTAGGTCCTGAAACTATATAACGCCAAGCACACAGAACTAATTTAAATCATCAAGATCATGGTTTAATATTAGCCTATCTGCATGCTGATTACTTGTGCTAGGGCACATTTAAACATTTTATTTAGGAAAACATAACCAAATAATTAACCTCATTTCCACCAAAGATGTATTTTTAAGAATCCTTTAATAAAAATGTAATTAATCAAAGGCTTACCTGCACTAAATCATAGCCATCCTTTGGTAGTGGTATTGCTGAGCCATTATATTGGCAATTATACCTTTTGTCTCCAAAAGAAATTCCACACTCACCATACCATATGCAAGAGTCCGAGAAGGCCTACATATAAGGAAAACAACAATTAAGAAACAGGATGCATATTAATTGGTCAAGAAGCAGATGTAGCTATCAGACCTATAAAAAAGTAAAATGTCTGATTATTTCATAAATGAAAATACAAAACGAAACTGACTAAACGGTGGATATAAGAAAGCTATTTCTATTTAGTCTATTTATTTCCAATTGTTCTATTTGTTTCTATTATTTAGTATAATTGTGTAACAGACTTCCAATATGCTACATCACATGTCTGTGGTTGACTGATGGCTCCCAGCACTTTAGTGCGGGGCTTGAAGTATAGTTGCAACTGAGCCTGCTCTGCACATGGACAAAGGCATGCTTCCCATTCTAGAGTTACAGCAAGGAGGAATTACACCAGAGACAGCAGCAAATGTCCCTTGGGACCGTCCTACCTGACCCCAAAGGTTTGTGCCACTTTTTTGTCAGCTTAAGGAAGATCAACAAGCTAACCACTTTCAGTTATTGCCTTCCAAGATTTAAGTTTGGTGTAGTGGGGTTAAGGCATCAGGTTAGAAACCAGGAGACTGCGAGTCTAGTCACATATGAGGCACAAAGCCAGCTGGGTAATATTTGGCCAGTCATTTCCCCTCAGCCTTAGGAAAGAGGCAATGGCAAACAGAATAGCAGGGACTTGTTCAGGCAATGTCTGAATATTGGACATTATAGAATGGAAGGGAAAAAACTTTAATTTGTTTGCTTGTTAAATTAATTTATTTGTTTGTTTGTTAAATTAAGCACTGATCACACAAAAAAACCAGTTTGGTCCAGTCGTTAAGGCTCTAGAAACCAGGAGCATTCTAATTCAGCTTTAGGCATGAAAAACTGGCTGGATGACTTTGAATCAATCACTCTCCCTCAGCCAACTCACCTCACAGGGTGTTGTTGCAGGAAAAGTAGGAGAAGGAAGGAGTATTAATTCTCTGTCCTGAATTATTTATAAAAATAATAATAAAGGTAGAATTAAAATAAAAGCTTTTAAAAATGAGCTGGATACTTACATAGCTTGTGGGTTATGAGTTTGAAATAATGGACAAATAATAGACACCATGTGGTAGAAAGCCAACAGGAGAAAGGATGCTTTCCAGTTATAGCATAAAATATCAAATGTGTATCTGCAAGTTGGATGTAAGTTATGGATTTGTACTCAAAATAGTGAACTCTTGGTTCTCAGCAAACAAATCAAACTAAAGTGGTCAAATAGGAGATTCCACTGACGTAGGAAACTGAAACTTTCAAGGATGTGATTGATACATTATTAGATCCCTTGCAATTAAGACAACAAAGATCTTAGAAAATAAATAATTTAAAAGAAAATGAGGTGTTATTGAAGGAGAGATCCAATCCTTGGATGATATTACTCATGTACCAAGGATATTGCTCTGGAGGTAGAAGACTTTCAATTGGAGATGATTGGAAATATAGAGAGATTTATATGTGACAGATATATAGCTCCCATGGTGACTTGCTTATCTATTACAATTTAGATAAAACAATAGGTAAAGCTGAAGGGGAGGCAACAACTGTGCTCCATGTCATCCCTAATGACACTAAAATGTGTTGGCCACTCTGGAAGCTACATTCTAGCTGCCAGTAGCATTGAATTTGAGAACTGCCAAACTAGTCTGCTCAGAAATACTACTTGTTCAAATGGAAAGCCAGTAAGTAGAGAGTCAAAGCATAGCAATGCAATGTGCAAAATATTAAAAAAACAGACTTTACATCTTTTAAATTTACATGAAGAATTTGCTTCTAAAATAGAAGCAGATCTGTTGATAAGAAATACAAACATAGAAACAACACAGATGTTAGAGAAGAAGAAATGCGATTTCCCAGTTGAAAACTGTCCAGCAAGAAACATAGACTTAGAAATTATAGAGTCTGGGCTCCAAACAGAAATTAAAGAGTTGATTCCATACACCTCCCAGACGTTTAACACTGTACTTGTATATAATAACAGAGAACTCTTTGGGTTGACAGGTGGCAAATTGTATTTCTTTAAGGGGTTTGATTGAGAGTGGGAATCAGATTTAATACATTTAATTGAGGAAATTTTGGAGGAAGACAGTTTGGCTTTGGAGATTGGACCAAATGTATATAATTAATCAGCAATTGATAAGAAATAGTGCAAAGAAACACATTTTGATATTTGATCCAGGATCAATCAAGGTTAAAATCTGGGATGATTGGGCATTGAAGACATGATGAAATTTCTGCAAGTTGATTACAATAACAGTTTGTTAACAGAGGGTTTTGGAACTTTAACTTTGTCTTTCTCTTACTAGTGTTTACAATTTTTATCATTTCTCCATTTTTACATAATATGTTTATCATTGTTTTTCTGTTAATTATTTTGTTATTGATATAATTTACCAATGACAGGCTAACAATTTATAAGCAGATATTGTAGTTTAACAGTTTTAAATAATAGTGTAAAGAAACAAATATGGATTATTTGATCAAGGACCAATTAAGATTAAAATTTGGGATGATTAGGAATTGAAGATGTAAATTTTCTATGAATTGATTGCAACAATAGCTTGTTAACAGAGGGTTTTGGAACTTTAACTTTGTCTTTCTCTTACTACTGTTCACAATTTTTATTACTTTCACATTTTTATACAATGTTTATTACTATTGTTTTTCTGTTAACTACTTGGGTATTAAAATAGTTTACCATGACAGGCTAACAATTTGTAACTAGACTTAGCAGTTTAACAGTTAAAAAAAATTGGTCTGTTTCGCATGGGGTAGGAAACTAAAATTGTTATATCATATTAAGCAGCATTCGATTAAGGAGGATGTTACATGTATATGTGTTTTATTAAGACTTTTTAGTTAATGTCCACTAGCTAATTTTTGCTCAATGACTATGCTACTATAGCCCCTTCTCTTCAGACCACATGATTCAACAGCAGTCCACAAGCAAGGAAATACTCATCTCTTAGTCAGAAAAAAACATACAGCATACATTCACCTTGAATACAACTGGTTTCCTTCCCCAAATCAGTGGTTCCCTTAAAATAAAAAATCTCTTATTTCCTTTTTAATTTTGGTTCATTTGTCCTGACTGAAATCTCTCAACTTTATCTTCTCTTTCTAAACATTCTGGAGAAGACTTAAATTACTTCCCAAGGAAGTTGGATAAATGATGCTGGGGAAGAGGAATGATGATTTCAATTTATAAAAGGGAATTTGAAAATCCTGTTTTTAAAACACCCTGCTATTGCATAACTGAAGAGAAAAAAGTACCATGCAAAGATTTCTCAAAGGAAGAGATCCTATAAATATCACATTAATACATCCTATACATATCACATTAAGTTACTGCTTGGTGGGGAGGAAAAAGCTATCATGAGTCTGTTTGTTTTTTTCTCTTAGCATGACAGAGCACTGATCTCTTTAATCTAAGTAAAAACAACAAGCTAAGGGAAAATTGCAAAAGCTAAAAAGCTGATACAGGGATTACGCTCATCGCTGAAACTTTAACTCAGCATCTAGGCAGACAATATTCTTTGAACCTCGGGTCTCCTTCCCCAGCAAAAGTGTATATTGATATTCTAAAGTGTGTTTAAGGATTGCAGAAATCATGGGCATTTATGGGAAAGCATGAAGACTGAAGACAGCTCAGCTGTCAAAGGACCAACAAACATAGTGAAAAGTGGAGCTGTTGTATGGATCAGTTCCTTGGAACTCTTCACCAGTTCAAGAAGAAAATGAAAATTGACCACAAGTTTGCTTAGTATAGAATTTCCTTGTAAAAGAGATAATAAATGAGCAACCTCTAGTAGAGTAACGGCTAACCTTTTAGACACCGAGTGCCTGGACGAGTAGCGACTAATGAGTCGCGGCTTGTGATGTCATCACTCGGTGCCACTACTCTTTCTGAGCATGTACATGGCCCCATGACATCATCGCCTAATGTCACTGCAGATTCAGCTCGGAGGTGATGCTGGGGCGACATGACTCGCATGCCAGCAGAGAGGGCTCTGGGTGCCTGCTGAGGCACACGTGCCATCGGTTCACCATCACTGCTCTAGCAGATTTCAGAGTTCCAGGAAGGTGTGTGTGTGGGGGGGGATCATCTTGCCTAAACTACAGAATGATACCTTCAAATTGGATGATTGATTGCCCATTTCTTCATTAGGAAACTGCTTATTATGGATTGTCCAAATGTTAGAATCTTCGAAAAGGCCCATTATGCCAAAAGAATTCCTTTCTACTTGGAATAAAAGAAGTTTTATATAAATTAAAGGTTTTTTAAAAAATAAAACTTTGATTTTGGGAAAACAGCAAAAAGGGGACTGGAATGTTGAGTTTGGAATGTTAAGGGGCGAGATGGACTTGAAAGAATATTTCCTGAGCAATGTTCAACAGATGATAAGAAGGGAGTTTGAAAAGCCTTCTTATCTTGGATTTACAGAAGGGTTAGGGTTAAAGTGACCAAGCTGCTCCTGAGAAGAAACAAAGAGAAAATGATAGAGTATCAGTTTGTGGGAACACTATTTGACAAGATTAAAGACCCCAAAAAGTAAACAAATGGAATTCAAAGTGGACCTATTTGACCAGGATTAATATATATGTTGTGGTTTCTTTTTGACCAGGATTAGACAAAGAGACCTTAAAGATCTTTTTAAGAATGCCCAGTTTATCTCTGGAATGACTTGGTTTACATTCCTATTAGAGGTAGTCCTTGACTTACAACCATTCATTTAGTGACCCCTTGACGTCACACTGGCACTGAAAAAAGTGACTTACAGCCATTTCTCAAATTATCCCAGTCACATTATCAAAATTTGTGCACTTGGCAATCCACACATATTTATGATGGTTGCAGTTGTCCCAAGATCTTGTGATCACCATTTGCAACTTTCCCAGCTGACTCCTGAAAAAGCAGTCAATGCAGTAAGCCAGATTCACTTAACTGCAGTGATTTACTTAACAATCCTGACAACAAAAATCATAAAATTGTGTATGACAGTCACTCTGTAACTGTCTTGCTTACAACCAGAAATTCTGGTCGTAACTTGTATCTTAGAGACCACTTATAATATTATACCACTGAGCCGTTAGCATCCTTGTTTACTTTTTCATTACTATATCTGCAGAGAAAAGGAGAAAAAAATACATACTAATATATGATAGATAAAGACAGTCTGATCTTCTGTGGTTGGTCAAAGCCAGATATTCCCATGCACTGCAGTCAGGATGCTAACCAAAATTGCAAATGTACATAAAACCTACCGGTACTTAGAACTTAATTTGTATTTGACTTTTCATGCCTTTATCATGTTTGCCAAGGCAGTGCTCATCTCACAAAAGAAAAGCAAGGTCAGACTTTGTTAATACACAGATGGGGAAACACTAAGAAATACCAGCACTACAGAGGCTTAACAGTCAAAGAAAAGAACATAGGAAGGGCCTCCCTAACTGATCAGGTAGTTTAAAATGGCAGCTGGATGTTTGTACTTTCAGACTTACAAGATTCTGTTAATATAGTCCCAGAATAAAGTGGAATCTGGCTTAGCTAGGACAGATGACAAATTGGTTTTGAGAATCAGCAATTCAAGATTGACAAATCAGAAATTTTGACAATACGCATACTTCAATATTTTTCAAGATAGAAAATAAAAATCTGCCTACTCAGCTGATGATGGTGGAAGCAAGAAATTATGCATCCAAAGCAGTTAAAAATCCAAATTCAGATAAGTAAAAGAAATAACAATGCAGGTTGTTACTATTCTCTTTTAAAGAATAGTAAATACTACCAGAACTTCCATCCCTTAGAGATATAGTTGTAAATGTCGACATCATGATAATATATGACTGCATTGCTTAGCAATGACAATTCTATCAATTCTTGGTTACTGCTATTGGTGACTACAAGCGTCATTAAACAAGGACGTCACATGATGGCAACTTCTGACTTTCTGCCGTATTCCCAATTGACTTTAATTGTGGGAAATTGGCAAAGGTCACAAATCATGATCACATGATATCGGGATGCTTCAAAGGTCTGAAATCTCAGCTGGCTGCCGGCCTAATGCTCAGATCATGAAATTCAAGGACTGAGTATAACTACAGGACACGGCTAATTAGCCGCAGCGGCAGCAGCCTCACCTGTGTTCCTCTCAGTCCAGCTGGCCTGGGAAACTCAGACTCAAGCTCTGCAGCGCCACTCAGCTGCCCCCCCCCGCGCCACCCACCTGCCGCCCGCCTCCGCCTCCTGGGGCTCAGTGGCTGGTATGGGAAGACCCTGCTCTCCGCCTCTTTTCCCACCCCACCCCGTTTCCCAGCTCTGTATGTGTGTGTTTGTGTGTGTGAGTGTGCGTCTCTGGGTCTCTTTCTCTCTGTGTGCGTCTATCTGTCTCTCACTCTCTGTGTCTGTCTCTCTTTCTCTTATTGTCTCTATGTGTGTGTGTCTAACCCTAGCCCCTGCCCAAAATGGAGCCGCCTTCTGCCAGCACTTGGAACGGCCTGGTTGGCTTTCTCCCTCTCCCCAAGCCAGAGCCTCCCACAGCCAGTCGGTTTTTCCCCTTTCCCAAGCCGGAGCTGCCCACAGCAGGTCGGCTTCCCCCGTCCCCAAGCCGGAGTTGCCCCCCCGCAGCAGGTCGGCTTCCCCCCCCCTTCCTCAAGCCGGAGCCGCCTGCAGTTCTAATGAAGTCCTGAGCATTTTTACCACTTGGGGGGGGAATCATTTCCTGCGGAATATCTCAGGTAACTGGTCTAATTCCATTTAATAGGACCATCCCAGTATTTAGAACCAGATTTAATGAGGTTCACGCTGGTAAGAAGCTGCATCATGGACGGCTGGGCGTCTGTTTCCTGGCAGAATCATTTTCAGCTGGGGGCAAAATGAGGGGCTGCATTTTTAATCATTTGGGGATACCAAAATGTTCTGGGTCCTGGGACATCTGTGCTGTGCATGTGTGTGTGTGTGGCCTGGGAGCCTCGCAGTCAGGCTCTGCAGAGCCACTCCGCTGTCCCCCCTTAGCGCTGCACCCTTGCCTGAGTTGCAGCCACCCGCCCACCGCTCGCCTCCTCCCAGGGCTTGGTGGCTGGGATGGGAAGGCACTGCGCTCTGCCTCTCACCCCAGTTTCCCAGGTTTCTCTCTCTCTCTCTCTCTCTCTTTGTGTATGATTGTCTCTGTGTGTTTGACTTTCTTTCTCTTTCTGTCTCTCTCTCTTCTCTCTGTGGGTATGTGAGTCTGTCTCTCATTCTCCCTTCCTCCCTCTCCTTCTCCCTCTCATTCTCTTTCTCTTTCTGTCTCTGTCTCTCTCTATCAGGAACAAATATCACACTAAAATGTGTAATACTTAAATTAGCTTCAATTACTTCGTCATAATTAAACTAACTTTAATAATTTTGCTAGAATTAAACAAGCTTTAAAGATTTTGTTACGATTAAACAAGCATTTATGATTTTGTTGTAATTAAATAAGCTTTATTAATTTTGTTATATTAAATGGGTGCCTTTTATATTAATAAAATGGAAGTTCTCTGATCATTATTTTACAAATATATCTTTTTTTTAAAAAATCATACTGGTGGTCCCCGGGATTTAAAATTATGAATTTAATGGTCCCTGAGGTCCAAAAGGTTGGCGACAGCTGCTTTAAAAAGTGGCTTATGGCCATTTTTCACACTTACAACCATTGCAGCATCCCCCATGGTCATGTGAACAAAATCCAGATGTTTGGCAACTGACACATATTTATGACGATTTTGGTGTCCCGGGGGACATGTAATCATCTTTTTAGGCTTTCTGACAAGCAAAGTTAACGAGGAAGCCAGATTCAACTATGCCACTATTTTAAAAATGGCAATGATTCATTTAACAACTGTGGCAAAAAGATCATAAAATGGGGCAAAATTCACTTAATTGTCTCAATTGAATTCATTTTTGTTTACATACCACCCACTTC
>JANHFO010003449.1:411294-425444 GCA_032468095.1 Pareas carinatus | reverse complement strand
ATATAAGCATAAGATGCATTCATAATCATAAAGTACTTTCATCCTGTCAAGCACATATAAGCATAAGATGCACTCATAATCATAAAGTACTTTCATCTTGTCATGTGCGTATAAGCTGCAATAGACAAACCGCGATAAGGAAATGCTGATCTCATTTGATTTTTGTAGATATGAAATCAGTTTGCACATCTCCTGTTTTCTGATTTGCCGAGTTCTTCATCATACTTGATATTCCTTGAGAATTTGGTTTCTTAACTCTTTATATACAAGTAGGGAAAATGTACTTGAAACAACGTCTATGGAGATTCTCAATCATCCAGTCCTGGTTGTCCCAAAGGTGTTTTTTTCCCAAAAAGCTCACTGGACTTTCCTGACTTTTATTTTTATTTTTGAAAATGTTTCGCTTCTCACCCAAGAAGCTTTTTCAGTTCTAACTGAGTTAGAGCTGAAGAAGCTTTTTGGATGAGTAGTGAAACAATTTCAAAGGGAAAAAACCAAGATAGTCCAGTGGCCTTTTTTTTTGGAAGAAAAAGGGACTACTTGAAACAACATCATTTTGGAATATGGAATCAAGAACCCGTATCTTCCTCACCACCCTCTTATTTAGGATACTAAATCTATTTTGAAATGTTGAGAGTTTAACCCCAGCATGCTTTCAGAAGAGCTGGGGGAAGTGCTCAAAATATAATTTGCCAGAAGACAAAATGGAGAAGGCGGCTCCATGTCCCCACTCAATGCCAATTGCATCTATCTGTAGCCCAGAGACATTTCTCTAAATACAAACATGGATTATACTAGAGTGGTAGTTTTCCAAGCTTATAAACCTCCAGGTTGGTAGACGCCAATTCCCAGAATTCTCCAGCTGGCATGGCCTTTGCTAAGAATTCTGGGAGCTGATCTCCACATATCTGAACCTCATTCAACCTTGGACATACTGCCTTAATGTCAGGCCATCTTTCTTTGAAAACAAACACGCACACTTTGAAGAATTTATCATTAAAATCAAGAGGAACAGGGAGGGTATCCAAGCATGTTGGTATCCATGGGAACAAAAATGACTGTTCTAGTATTGCAATATACTGCTGGGATAAAACAATGTTTGGCATAGATGTAAATTAATATAATTCTATACATTCTTTCCCCTAGATTTGACTTTTAGCTATTAGCTGAGGTTTGTTTTTCGTTGATTTGTCTTCTCCCCCTTCCATAAAGTGATCAAGAATGACTTGAAGGAAATTTCAAGTTCTAAAGAGCTAGGCTGAGGGCAGTAGATTTAAAGTCTGTATGCAATTTGTCCATCTTGTTGCATTTCTTGTTATTGTTGTTGCTGAGATCTTCCATGGGACAATAATAAACTGGGAAAGATGATGTACTTGAGGGTTAGCTTTCTAAAATGAGATAGGTAGGTAGGTAGGTAGGTAGATGAGATGCATATGTGTGGAGGGCCAGTTCTGAAGGATTTTCTTGCCACAACATCCACCCTCCATTCAGAACAGTGAAGTCACTCAGCTCTATCTATGGTGGGCTACATATCATGTGCTAAGCCATAATATTATTTGCTTTGGACTTGGTGATATCAGCCATTTTGGCGTGTAAACCCAGTTTTATGGCTTGAAATGATGTATAATCTGAGTGATCATGGATTCTTTGGCAAACTAGGGTTAAACCACCCTGGTCTTTCTGCTCTGGGATCAAACATGGAGCAAACCCCTTTGAACTAAGTATTCAGCTGTTAAATAATATACATGGTGAGGAAATGTACCAAGATTTGCACCATGCTGCCCTCTTGTGGTGTTCTGTGTTGTGAGGCGTAAAAATACATACATTTGATTTTCAACAGGCTTAGTATTCCTCAGCAAATGTTGGTGTGGGAGGTACACGGATACCACTATTATCCTTTTTACAATAGTCAATAATACAAGCCAATCCTGATTTGATCAGATTTATATCCCACTCAGTTCAACAGATCTTATAGCTAAATGGCAATCGGTTTTGCACTTGAGGCAATGATACCCTTTCTCCTTAAAGATAAGATGCAGTCTGGTGTCGGTTATACCTAACACTGAAGGTAGAGTTGACAAATCCACGCTGGCACTGATTCCGAGTTGTAGATTTTATGGTTCAAGCATCTGGAATAATTTTTGGACTTCTCTTTCCCATAACATATGCCTAACCCATCACGCTATTCTCCTTTCAAGGAAAAGGAATAAGTCAAATAAAATTAAAAAAGGGAAAAGGACAAAGAAATATAGCTAAATCCAGATTTAATGACAGTCCTTATACCTCTCCAGAGCTTTTGCCATGGCAAACCATCCTCTGCTTCATTGTATCCATACACTGGTTTCATACAAGGCCATTTTGATTTAAATAACAGAATTACAGATTTAGAAGGGACCATGGAGGTCTTCTAGTCCAACCCCCTGGTCAGGCAGGAAACCATTTCAGACAAATAGTTGTCCAGTCTCTTCTTAAAAACCTCCAGTGTTGGAGCATCCACAACTTCTGGAGGCAAGCATGTTCCACTGATTAATTGTTCTCTGTCAGGAAATTTCTCCTTCATTCTGGGTTGTTTCTCTCCTGGATTAGTTTCCATTCCTTGTTTCTTGTCCTGCCTTCAGGTGCCCTGGAGGATAGGTTGACCCCCTCTTCTTTGTGGCATTTCTTGTCTCTCAACATTCCCCCTTTCCCCCTTTCTGTTGGATCTATTCATACTCCTTCAAGTATAGTTTGAGATTCAGTGTTCATTCCTTCTGTTCGTGTGAGTGATCCACTTAAGTGCCCCCTTTGGGTTCCGTCTGGATTCCTTCAGCACTCATTCAGTCTTAACCATACCTTGAGTTGTTTGACCAAGCGTAGAAGTAGTCCGTTCCCAATTCCAGTTCTCACTTCCTTGTAACAAAGTGAGCCAAAGCCCGATCTTATTCACAACCATTTTATTGTGCAGGTTTTGTGCATAATTGTTTTTCTCATGCCTCTCCATGGTCTGCACCCATTGCCTTTTACTGACGTTTGCACATCTTAGCATTCCTCCATCCGTTTTCTTTTAACGGAAGACATTCCAC
Organism: Pareas carinatus; assembly: GCA_032468095.1. NCBI lineage: Eukaryota > Metazoa > Chordata > Lepidosauria > Squamata > Pareidae > Pareas > Pareas carinatus. The sequence continues at coordinate 422,382 of JANHFO010003449.1, read as the reverse complement.
TCTGTTACACAAATCCATCTACGTTAGGTTTCTTTTTTGCCATTTTTGCATAATATTCATTCGCTTCATCTCTCCTATGAAACACAGCTCCTTTGATCCTCAATGCATTAATTTTCAGATCCATATTTACTGTTGCAGCACAAAGTCTACAATATACTTTAAAACATATATGTCAGACACAAGGCCTGTGGGCCACATTCGGCCCGCGGCCTGTGTCCATCCAGCCTGCGGTGCAGCCCTGGAGACGGCGAGGGCCTTGGCTCCAGCCCACCATAGCTGGGAGGCCCACGGCGGGCGGCAGAGGTAGGTGGAGCTTGAGGGAACACCCACTGGAAGGCGGGTAGAGAGAGTCCTCCGGCGCATGGCGGGTCGCATATGGGTCGGGAGGCTGCTGGAATGCCCACAGGTGGGTTGGAGGGGCTGCTGGAACGTCCACGTGTAGGCTGGGGGGATGCTTGAAGGCCCACAAGTAGGCCACGGCTGTTTGGGGGAGGCCATGGCAACCAGAGGGGTGAGTGGTGGTGATCGTGCGGGAACGGCCAGTGGTTGCGTGGGAGACGGCTGCCTGGGAGCGATAGTGACCGTGGGTACTGATCGCGGGGGATCGATCGCGTGAGGGCTGGTAATCATGGGGGGCATTGTCACCAATGGGGAGGCAGACTGCAGCAGTGGTGGTAGTGGGCCTCAATTAAATTGAGTTTGACACCCCTGCTGTAAAACATTTGGGTTCTTAGTCAAGATCATGCCACTGCACCCAAACGTAAATACACCGGTGCATTTCCATCATCAGGCGACACACCCGGACGTCACCCTAACTGTTCCATGCAGTTTTACCCATGTCCTAATCAGGTTTAGCGTATCATTTGAATTATAGCCACCTGGTTTAATTCACAAATGGACTGTAGGTACTCCTTGACTTACGACAACCATGGAGCCCAAAACTCTGTTTTCTGTTTTTTCTGTTTCTCTTACTAAGCAAGGCAATTGTTAAGTGAGCTTTGCCCTGTTGTTTTTTTTGATCCTGGGCTTCTTGTTAAGTTGTTAAGTGAATCTGCTTCCTCCAATAATGTTGCTTATCAGAAGGCTGCCACAGGGGATCCCACAACCTTCGGACAATGCAACCGTCATCAATACATGCCAAATGCTAAGCGTCCCAATTTCGATCACGTGACCAACGGGATGCTGCCACTGTCCTAAGTGTGAAAATAGTCGTGAGTCCCTTTTTTCAGTGCTGTTGTCATTTCCAACGGTCACTGAACGAACGGTTGCAAGTCAAGGACCATCTGTACATGCTGGCTTTCAACAGAAACCTTGTAAACCATGGTCACATGACTCTGGGGCAGTGCAAATGGCTGTCAATCAGGCCTGGTTGATGAGGGCCTGACGGGTCAGTGTCTGTGGGTGGGGGCACCTATCAGAGCTTCAAAACAGGGTTGGAAGTGCCCCCCCCGGGAGGTCTGCCATAACTCTGAACGGTTGCTAAGCAACTGTTTGTAAGTTGAGGGCTACCTGTAAAGTAAGCCTTGGTATCACTTGCTTCCTGCAAATTTAGTTTCCACTCTTGTTTTCATGGCAGCGTTTGTGCTCTCCTCTGCCGTATCCCCTGGCAGATTTAACTTTCTCCCTCATTTCATGCTGCGAAGAGCTCTGTTGCTTAATTTCTGCAGGATAATTAGAGGCAGGCCGTCTCTGACTATAACCAAAAGCTGGCCCTCCTGCGTAATGTGCTCAGGATATTATGCGAATTGGCTCTGACAAGAAAACAGAACAGCAGGTCTCTCTCCAGGTTTCTCAAGAGCCAACCGTGGGGAGTGCTGGACAGCTGGATTCTAACCACAATTGCCTAAAAGAACATTACTCTGGGTCACTGCTGAAGGTTTAAATGGCAGCTATGTTGCTCAGAGCAGTAAACCGGGTTTTGTTTGTTTTTGTAACGCGTGCCTCAAGACAAACATCAACCGTTGGCCTGGACGATTGCCTAGGATGCTGAGGGCTGACATAGGCCACAGACGTGGACTGACAGAAAATCCCGTTTCTGAAAAGTTTGCATTTTCCTTTCAGTTTCTATCCCTCATGGGAGACATTCCTGAAAGTGTACAGACAAGGAGATTTTAACAATTAAAGAAGTTCTTGATTAGTGTAGTCTACTACCGTATTTCCCAGAAAATCAGACCGGGTTTTATATTAATTTTTCGCTCCAAAATACACCCTAGGGCTGATTTTCGGGGTAGGGCTTATTTTTGCTGCTCCGTCTCCAGTTGCAATGGACGTTCTTCCGGTAAATGTGTCTTTCTGGCTGACGATCTTAACTGGGGCTTATTTTCAGGGTAAGTGCTTATGTTTATGAGCAGCCTGAAAAAAACCATGCTAGGTCTTATTTTTGGGGAAACAGGTTAGTCTGGGACAGAACCCCACGCCACTCCTTGTTGCTTTTTGATGCTAGAGATAATGCAGTCCATTTTGTCAAATGGGAATGTCTGGAAATATAAACAATCCAAGTTACCTAATTTGTTCCTCTGTCTGCAGGATTAAAGTTATGGAGTGGAAGAGTTCTGGTTTTTCAGGATTTTTAATTTCTTTAAAGCATGGCCATCATGCGGCCTGGTCGAGACAGGAGAGATTGCGAAGAGAACAGGAAAGAAGTCCGAGGATGTGGTGTCGAAGTCCTTCCATTTCTAGCAAGGAATTTGGAATGTGGCAGTATCATTTTTCAGAAGGAAATTTCTCCAACTATGATTATTAGATGGGCACTAAAAGCAGCAGTGACCACAAGAAACAGGCCTCGGAGGTGCCGACTGATGTCAAGGAGTTTATAATTGACATTTGTCAGAATAATTAAAGAGAAACTCTCCAAATGCACCACATGGGTGGGGTGCGCTCCCGTTTTATCCCTTCCAAAATGCCTTCCCTTACTTCACAAAAGATCCAGTTCAAATCTCTTTGAAGTTCCTATTAAATTTCGTTGCACGTTGCTATTCCTAATCCTTTCCCCCTCCCTAACTCTCCAAAATATTCATTTCATTTTTGATGTGGAGGACTGATGGTGCAACTGCATCAATAGATCTTCCCAACTAGATGCCCTTATATCCTTGGACAGTTCAGCAAGGACATTCAGCGTTGCAGTCTGAGTATTTGTTAAAGTCACATAATTCAGAGGTATGCAGCTGTGTTGGGCCGTTGTAGCAAAAACAAAATCTCTTTGGGCATTGAAGTCATGGAGAAGAGAAAAGGAGTGTGGCACATGATTTTATGGGAAAACGTGTTTGTCGTCAAATGAATTGGGAAATAATTACGGTTCTATTCAAGCCATAAAGAGCCAACTCAGATCAAAGGAAAGTCCTGGAAAGAAATGCAATTTATGATTTGCCTCAAGTCCAGGTGACCAATGTGTTCACTAGAAGCTGAGTCTGGTTTGATGGCAACTAGCTAATGGCCAACCAGAACAAGGCTAGAAGGATTCGTTCATAGGCTCCAGCTGCTGTTCCCCACCAACTGGAAATGCCTAGGACCTGTTTTAAAATATGAAGGTTATACATATATTCTGACAGTCTTATTTTCTCTGAATTTGTCTAACTCCTCAAATGCTTTCTACATAACATTTAGTTCATCTGCATTGTTTGTGTTGATTTTAGCAGGTGAGAAGCATCAGCAGAGGAGAGATGAGCAATCCATGGTTTCCCTTTTTTACAGAATGTATGGATAGGAAGGGACCATGAATTTAATAGCTGTAGAAATAGCACCTAGACTTATATAGAGCTTCATAGTGCTTTACAGCACTCTCTAAGCAGTTTACAGAGTCAACATATTGCTCCCAACATGCTGGGTCCTCATTTTACCAACCTCGGAAGGATGGAAGGCTGAGTCAACCTTGAGCCCAGTCAAGATCAAACATCAGGCTGTGGACAGAGTTTGCTTGCAAATATTGCATTCTAATCACTGTGTCACCAGGGTTCCTAATGTACTAGAAATCAGATAGTTATCCAGATAGATCAGACAATAATCTAGATAAGTTCTCTGCCCAATGTAGTAGCTCTCTAGTTGTTGTTGTTCAGTAGCTAAGTCGTGTCCGACTCTTTGCTACCCCATGGACCATAGTCAACTCAAAGGCATCGATTCTTCGACGCTCAGCCTTACTTTTAGTCCAACTCTTACAGTTGTACAACTCCTCTCTGGTACAGTATCCCTAACGGATGGCCATCTAGCTTGTATTTAAACACCTCCAAGTAAGGAGTATTCACAGACTTCCAAGGTGGCATATTTTAGTATTGAGAAGCATTTAGCGTTAGTAAAGTCTTGCTAATGTCCAACTGAAATCTACTTCCTTGTAATTTATTTAAAACAACTTTGAATATTGGAAGAGAGGTCCATTACATTAAAAATGCATATATTGGGGAAAGCTCTAGTATTTTTTTATTTCAGACCAACTCTTTCCCATTGGAATGCTCAACAATTGGCTGGGAATGATGGAAGTTTGAGTTCAATATATCCAAAGTTTAGAGAAGGCTATTCTAGGAGAATAATTTTAGAACAGTCTGGAAAGCAGATCGATTAGAGATGGTTTTCCTGATATGTACAGCTTTTCAAATCTCAGTCGGTTGGGGAGTGCCCAAAGAAGAGCTTTCCCTAAAGGATGACATCTGAAGGTGCAAAGAAATCAGAAAGTTGATATGGAAGAATGTCAGAGAGATATTAATGTAGCCAATAAATGATTTCTGGGCTAGCCTGAACTTCTATTATGGCTAAGTTACAAAAGAAACATGAAAGGAGAAAGATGATATGTCCTTTTTCTTCTATTATGAGGGAGTGTTTTTGATTTTGTTTTAAAAGTCTTCAGAAATAAAACAAGAATCACTGCAATTGACATGGAATACTGTAGTTCTGTGTAATGCAAATTAGATTTTAACATCACATATACTTGAATTAGACCATTCCTAAAAGCACTCAATTTTTTTCCAGGTTTGTGTGACAACCTGAACAAAGCTGATTTAATTTACTTGGAAAAGTGATGGTGTCACATAATACACTTCCAATTTAGTTTTATCATTTGGAGTCTTAGAAGTTCTTATTGATAGCCACCAGGGGGCAGCCTCAAACCCTTCATTTGAGCCCTACTGTACGGGTTTTATTATTCATCAGCAACCACTGGAATATGACTGTGTAGTTATACTAGGACTTCCAAATTTTACTTGAGAGATTTGATTTTTACTTTTTATTGCATTTTTTGCTGTAAGTAACTTTGCTATAAGTAGCTGGCTACTTTAAAGTCAGCGTGGGTTGTGGAGATAATCAAATCATCCACGCCACAGGATTTTAGTTGTCAACTCTCACTGATAAAGCTTTTAGTTAAATGCACTTTTACTAGAATTGATGAATTATGTGCTCTGCTTAAATGTCAGTGCTGGATTTTTAATCTGTTTATTTAGGTTGCTCGATGTTTTGCGGAATAGCTTAGAGACAAATCCCCACTTCAAGCCGTCGATAATTATCCGAGCTTGCCCTGCTTGGAATATTAGGGTACAAATTCCATCAATTATAATCAGATTGGAACAGCTATCTGATATTGCCACTGAGATGGCCCATTGATCAGGGAGACACTACAGGTAGTCCTTGAGTTACAACCACAATCTGAGCCTCACAACTATGGCCATAGGTTGTGACAGCTATAAAGCAGGTCACCATGTGACCGAACCCAATTTTACAGCTTTTTTAAAATGATGGTTGTTAAGCAAATGTGAAGGACGTAAAGCAAATGGTGAAGTTGATACGAATCCAATGTTGTTAAGCGAACCCATTGTTTGCTAGGGGGTGGCTTTTTTTTGCTGTAAACCAGCAGTAAACACAGGTTTCCAGCAAAACTGTCATAAATTGCGCTCATAATATTATACATATCATGGATGCAAAGTTGGGTGTCATTCAGTCAATTGAGCACTTCAGTCTTAAACACGTGAACAGCATATATTCTGCCCTGTGGTAAAATGGATGATAGATTAGATTAGATTAGATTAGATTAGTTTAGTTTAGATTAGATTAGATTAGATTGGTGGGTGGGTGGATGGATAGCAGATTAGATTAGATTAGATTAGATTAGATTAGATTAGATTAGATTCGATTAGATTGATGAGTGGGTGAGTGGGTGAATGGATAGCAGATTAGATTAGATTAGATTAGATTGTGAGATGATGATTATACTTTATAACACGATGACATGATGAATGAACTTTATGATTATGAATGTACCTTATGATTATATTCACAGTTTGTCAATTGTAGCTTGTATATAAGTACAGAGCATGTACACCAAAGACAAATTCCTTCTGTGTCCAGGCACACTTTGCCAATAAAATCTAATTCTAATTCTAATTCAATAAAATTCTAATTAGAATGGATGGATGGATGGATGGATGGATGGATGGATGGATGGATGGATGAGTGGGTGGGTGGGTGGTTGGATGGGTAGACAGACAGACAGACCAGCCACTGGTATAGAGTTTCCTGTCTGAGCAGGGGGTTGGATTATAAGACCTCAAAGGACCCTTTTATTCTGAATATAGTCATAGGCCTAGTACTCTTTCTACAGTAATCAAGACAAAATTGTTTGCAACATGCAAGTTACACAATATAGGACCTTTCAGAATTCACCAATATAGCATTTAATTCAAAGCAAAACCTTTTCCAGAACTGTTAAATTTGAATTTATAATCAGAAATTCTAGGTAACGTGCTGGGGTAGCAGCTGTCCTTCACTGAAATTATAACATTCGCACATCCATTTTTTTTGCCAAAAACTACACTCAGGAAATCCTACAGGCCCATCAGGTGATGACTGCAACCAGACAGATGAAAATATTGGGTTCCTAAAATGCAATAATTAACAGCAGGAAATTTATGTCACTGACATTTGAAACATGCATTAATTCGTGCCATGATTTCTCAGCCTAAAATTCCAATTTTCCTGTTCCCAGATTAGGCTGGTTTGTTTTGCTGCCGGTAGATGAGCTGCACAAATAACCCTTTTCATGGTTTTCAGTTAAAAATAAGGTTGAAATCTTACACGATAAGCGATTTCGCCACATTATCACCGCAGGAACCCGCTGAAAAGCTGTCAACCTTATTTTCCATTTCTTATGGCATAAGAACTTGCAGGAGGAAAGGAAGAGAAGGAGAGAATCGAATCTTAGAAAAGGCATTTCCTCTGATTTTTTTTTTAACCTCAGAAATCTTTCTAGTACCTCACCTTTTGGTCCAGGTAAAATGGTATGCGTGGAGCAGATCTCTGCTGTCTGCTGGTTGCCCTCTTCTAAGCCAAATATTTGAACCAGGACCAGAAGCAGCACCAAGGAAATTTCGTGCTTCCACCCTCGCTTCTCCATCTCGTCCACGGCTGAGCTCAACAGGAAATGCCCTTCGTTGTTCCACTCTCAATAATTGCTAAAATAAGATTTCCCATATAACTCTGGAGAGCAAAATAGATTGAAAATTCCCTTTGATTGCAGCTTTAAAAAGGCACCGAAGAGGCCTATTAAGAGTCTGCATCGGGGTGGGTTTGAAAAGTGAAGAGTTGAGATCTCTCGTCCGGCAGATTTATGCCACAGTGACAGTTGTTTATTAAACTTTATCTGTTGGCTGTGAAATATTTAAAAGACTGTGAGAGAGCGATCTCGAATGCCTGAGTCTGCTTCTGTTTTGCCTCTGCCTGCTGTCAGGAGGGCCAATTTCTCCTCTGTGTTTGCTGAACAAGTATACTAAAAAAGCATGAATTCTACAAACAGGTAGCCCTCGACTTGCAACTGTTCATTTAGTGACCATTTCAAGTTACAGCGGCGCTGGAAAATGTGTCCTATGACTGCTTTTCACAGTCACGACCTGGATCATGTGATCAAAATCCTGACACTTGGCAACTGACTTGTACTTGTGACGGTTGCAGGGTCCCGGCATTATGTGACCCCCTTTGGCGATCTTCTGACGAGGGAAATCTATGAGGGAAGACAGATTCCTTTCACAACTGGTTTACAGACTTAAGAACTGCAGGGGTTCACTTAAAAACCGTGGCAGGAAAGGGTGTAAAACCAGGCAAGATTCACTTGCTTTGCAACATAAATTTGGGGGCTGAATTGTGGTCATAATTGGAGGACTACATGTTGTGACGATGGCAAATGCATTATTTAATATTGTATGGGAGAAAGCAATGGTAAATCGCTCCTCTATTTTATAGAAATACCCCCACCCCAAAACACACAAACATGAACAGAAATTATAAAATGATTGATGAGTCCTGGAGAAAATCTATCTGTGCGGCAGCTAAGAATTGTCACTAAGCTGATGGCACATCATCAATCAGACAGGAGGGGAAATATTAATTTAGCCTGTATTTTCCTTGGAACTGTGTGTATTTCTGCTTTTTTGGAGCCACATCATAATAATTCAAAGCTTTATTATTTGAAATTTGCAATTCCCCCATTTCTTTACAGTGAAATTAACCATATAAAAATAGAGCAGGGAAAGACTAGGGGGGCAAAAAATATCCATCGATGGGAGACATGCAGTGTATCCTAGCAAACTGCCGAAAAGCAGATTTGTCAAGCAAAAATTGCAACCGCCGTACAATGCGCCACCATGTGATGTAGGTTGATGCCTGCAGCGAAATGCACAGGGGTTGGCACAAATGAGAAACTTGAACAAAATTGAAAAATGGAGAAAACTAAAAATGAATTAATTTGCCCTTTCTTAAGTCTTGTAGCGTGTCACCTGCTCTGAGATATCCAGGATCACAACTGCAGGATAAAATCGGGAAGATTGGATTATTTGAGATAGTTGAGGTTATTTTCAAATTGCAAGGAAAATTTGTGAACAGGACGGTGTTTCCAGTGTTAGGTGGTGTTACTTCATGCCCTTCAAATCCAGAGGGGAAGTTAGTGAAAATTTGACAGAATAAGATTTGACATCTGTCTGGCTGCAGTCATGGGCACCTGATGAGCCTGTAGGATTTCCCAAGTGTATTTTTTGGCAAAGAAAATGGGTGTGCGAATGTTATAATTTCAGTGAAGGACAGCTGTTACTCCAGCATGTTACCTAGAATTTTTGTTTACAAATTCAAATTTAACAATTCTGGAAAAGGTTTTGCTTTGAATTAAAGGCTATATCGGTGAAGTTTGAAAGGTCCTATATTGTGTAACTCGCATGTGGCCAACAATATAGTCTTGATTACTGTAGGAATAGCAATAGGCCTATGGCTATATTTATATTTATATATCAGAATAACAGAGTTGGAAGGCATCTTATAATCCAACCCGCCTGCTCAAACAGGAGACCTTATACCGTTTCAGACAAGTCCAGTCTCTTCTTCAAAGCCTCCAGTGATGGAGTGATTGAAAAGTCTCCAGTGACCTAAGCACGTTATCTGTAATATATCTGAGACCGAGGAAGGCGTTTTGTGACATGATGAAATGTGTTTTGTGACATGATGATTGTACTTTAGAACATGATGACACGATGAATGTACTTTATGATTGTGATTGTATTCATGATTAAGATCACAATTTGTCGATTGCAGCTTATATATACATGTCAAGATGAATGTACTTTGTGATTATGACTGTATCTTGTGCTTATGTACTTTATGATTATGAATGTAATCACAGCTTCGATTGTAATCACAGTTTGCTTATTTTATGTATATAGGTATAGAACATGTACACCGGAGGCAAATTCCTTGTCTGTCTAGACACACTTGGCCAATAAATTCTTATTCTGATTCTCATTCTGAGATGAAGCTCAGAGCCCTTCTTCCCTCAATTCTGAGATGAGTGTATAGAGGTTGCCATAGTTCATAACTCAAAGTATGTCATAGTTTTTGTGCAGACTATAATGAAAAAGTGTAGAATAACCATGCAGCTCAACTCAAGGTCTGCTTAGTACCGTATCAACAAACAGCAGGAGACAATGTGTTATTATCAGACTGCAAGAATATAAACTTGCATTCTCTACGTTCATGTAAATACGTCCCATTTGAATTTCCAAAATGCGTTTTTACTCTGTGAGAAGACAGGAAACGCAAGGAGAGCTGTTAACATCTGGCTTAAAATAAATCTTAGCTTTCATGACCTGATAAAACTCAGAAGGCAAGAGCTACCCTGGGAAAGTATTTCCTGCTTAGTTTTTGTAAACATTCATGCAATTCCTTCTGGAGCGCATGTTGTCTTAAGAAAATGGAACATTGAGTTTTCTGTCATAGTTTTTTTTTCAAATGGTTCATTTCATCAGGGAAAGGATGAGGGGCAAATGCCAATGGCGCTTTGGGTAGACCGTGTCCAGATGAATTTATAGAGGCATGGAAGTGATTGCTGGAGATGATAGTTGGGAACAAATGATGATGAACAATCCTGATTATGATGACTCTTATTTATATATCTATCTATGACTGGGGAAGTTAACCAGTCAGCCTTATTCAACATGGAGTGTAAAAGTTTTTTTTTAATATGAGATACGGCAGAGGTTTTCAACCGGGAATCCACGAACCTCTTGGGGTCTGTGACAAGTTGCTACGGAGCCAACAGGCAGATCAAGAAAATGTTTGAAAAAGTAATATACGTGAATTGTCGATTAGTAATTAGTTGAATTTGTGGGAATGGGGTCCGCCATGTAGCAACGACATGTTTTAGGGGTCCGCAGCTTGAAAATGATTGAAAACCTCTGAGATATGGGATGAAGAGGTTCTTTGTCGCTTTTTAAGACAAGGATTTGTTAATGGTTTAATTGTTTTTTATATACTTGTGATTATTATGATTGTGACTGCATTCATTTTGGTACCCGTGCTCCGCTATGGGTTTGGTATAATAAGGTGCACATGCCAAGTGGAGGAGAGGCCTTGGAAAGGATAGGCCTCAGAAAGCACTTTGCAGGCCTTGTTTGGCCTCCCCCCCCACCCCTGGCGTTTTTGCAGAGGAGAAGAGGGAAAGGTTGGGGGGGGAAGCCAAATACTGTAAGTCTTTTCAGAATCTTTATTCAAACAGTCAAAAAAAGAGCAGAGGGCTCAGTAGGCTTCTCAGCTGTTTTGAGGCCTTGTCTGGCCCTGCCCTCCCTGTTTTTTGCA
>JANHFO010003449.1:370622-382805 GCA_032468095.1 Pareas carinatus | reverse complement strand
TATCTATCTATCTATCTATCTATCTATCTATCATCTTCTGTTTTCCTTCCCATCTTTCCCCACCACTCATCTTCAGCTTGATTAAAGAGAATAAATGCACTTTCAAAGACAAGGAAAAATTCTCCCCTTGGAATGGATCCAAGGGTGAGGCTTAATTCTGCCTTTCCTCCTCTCATTTTGTGATGGCACATTTCCATCAGTTTCCCAGGGCAAATGTCATTCAGCTCAGATCATTAAACTATTGGATTTAATTATACACAGTTGCATGCACATCAACATCACAATGTTTGACCCTGGAATTCCTCCTGAACTGTTCCCAGGCTATCTTTATGGAGAGATTGCCAGCACTGGGGCCCTTCAAACTGTTTTTAAATATATCTGACGCTTGTTAGTGAATTATTCCTGTAACTAATTCACCAAAGAGCAACTGGTAAGTTAGATTTCTCTCTCTCTCTAGAGGACCGTAAATCCTTGATTTTAACAAACCTCTAGGAAGCAGATTTCAGATGCAACTGGCAAAATATGAATCCAGATCAATCCATCTAAACTTCATGTATACTGCATAAAAAGTATGTACATTATGAACATTCAAATGTAATGGACATTTCTTCTTCCTCAAACCTGGTCCATAAAATTGAGATTTTTATCATTCACAGCTTATGGTCTACACTTCTATGTCTTCCACTGAAGTGTAATATTCTCCATATTTATAACTTCTGTAGGGATTTACTTGTACTAAGCTCCAGACTGTTACTGTCTGAAAAATTTGTGGCTTGAGTTTCTCTTAATCCTTTTCTGAAGTCACCTGGTTGCCAGATATGTCTCTACAGTTTGGCAAATTTGTGCCTTGTTTCTTGGCAATGACCCAGAATTTTCTCAGTAAACAAGGTATCCCTATTTTGCTTCTTGCTGGGAAAACACCTAACCTTCCAACTTCCTTTAGATTTTGCTTTTATGAAAAGGTACCTAAATCATTCATTGGTCGATACACATCCTTACTGTATGAAGCTTGTTGGAAATTGTGGTTTAGGAAAATAGTGAATGAGGAATGCCTATAACAACAAGTTGGATACACCTGAAAATCTTATGCAAGTGTTCCTGAATTTATTCAGGGATGAAGTGATCAAAAAGTTTGTGTGAATATATTTCCCTTTTTATGCTGAACAATAGACTCAAACAACCTACTATCTAACAATCAGTTTGGCTTCAGAAAAAAATTGTCCTGTAATCTACAACTCATACACTCCAAAAACATTTGGACTACGCAACTTGACCAGGGTAAAGCAATGGATGCAATTTATATAGACTTCAGCAAAGCCTTTGACTCAGTGGTACATGACAAACTACTGTTAAAACTACGCTCTTATGGCATTTCTGGATCATTGCACAAATGGATAGCTGCATTTCTGTCAAACAGACAACAAGTAGTTAAAAGTTAAAATAAGGAGTGCCTTATCAAACCCTATACCAGTTAAAAGTGGTGTCCCCCAAGGCAGCATTCTAGGACCCACCCTCTTTCTAATTTACATAAATGATCTCTGTGATCATATTCAAAGCATCTGCGTCCTCTTCGCTGATGACGTAAAACTATTTAACACCACTGACAACACTGCTGCCTTACAAAGCGACCGGGACTATGAGTCTGAATGGTCGAACAATTGGCAACTTCACATCTCAACCAACAAATGCTCTGTTTTACACATTGATAAAAAGAATCAGAACACTAAATACAAACTGGGTGGATACAACCTCGAAGACGACTCTCACTCCATCAAGGACCCAGGAATGCTCATCTCAAAAGATCTCATCCCCAGAGCTCACTGTATTGCCAAAAAGGCATTAAGAGTTGTCAACCTAATTTTGCAAAGCTTCTTTTCCAGTAATATTGAACTACAAACCAGGGCATATAAAATCTTTGTCAGACCAATTCTCGAATGCAGCTCATCTGCCTGGAATCCATATTGTTTAACACACATTAATACAATTGAACGAATCCAGAGATATTTTACGAGAAGAGTCCTCCATTCCTCAGCCCGCAATAGAATACCTGAGGCCACCAGGCTTGACATTCTGGACCTAGAAAGCCTGGAGCTCCGCTGCCTACGGTCTGACCTAAGCTTAGTACACAAAATTGTCTGTTACAACATTCTACCTATCAATGATAACTTCAGTTTCAGCCATAATAACACACCGGCTAACAATAGATACAAACTCAAAGTGAACTGCTCCAGACTCAATTGCAGAAAACATGACTTTAGCCACAGAGCGGTCAATGCCTGAAACTTACTACCTGACACTGTGGTTACATCCTGAAACCTCCCGAATCTTTAACCTTAAATTGTCTACCGTGGAGACCTCACCCCATTCCTAAGAGGTCTGTAAGGGGGCGGGCATAAGCGCATCAGCGTGCCTACCGTCCCTGTCTTACTGTCCCCATTGGTTCGTACTCATTTGTTATGCATATCATTATACCCGTTTATACTTATATGTTTATATGGTATGTTCGTACTTATATTTGTTTTCCTCATACATGCCTGACTAAATAAATATTATATTATTAAAGTTCTGGCACTAGTAAGAGTTTCCCAGGAGTCAGTCAATCAGTCAATCAATCAGAATAGAGCTGGAAGGGACCCTGGAGGTCTTCTAGTCTGTTCCTGCAAGAGACCCTATACCATTCCGGATAAATGGTTGTCCAATCTCTTCTTTGAAAGCCTCCCGTCATGGAGCACCCACAACCTCAGGTGGCAGGTTGTTCCAGTGGTTAATTGTCCTCACTGTTAGGAAGTTTCTCCTTAATTCTAGGTTGCTTCTCTCCTTGGTTAGTGCTTAGGAGAATAGGTGGACGCTTTCCTCTTCTTTGTGGCAGCTCCTCAAACGCTGGGATTTCGCTATCAAGCCCCTTCCCAGCCCTTCTTTTCTCTAGGCTGGCCACGCCCAAATCCTGCAACCGTTCTTCATGTGTAGGACGCAGAATAGTAGAGCTGGAAGGGACTCTCCTGGATGAGTTTCCCTCTGTGGTTTCTTTATCTTTATCTTTATTTAGATTTCTATACCGCCCTTCTCCTGTCTTCAGGTTCTTTGGAGAATAGGTGGACCCCCTCCTCTTTGTGGCAGCCCCTCAAATCCTGCAATCCTCCTATCATGTCCTCCCGCCCCCGGTCCTTTCGAGTCATTGTTTTGGAAACGGGATCTCCGGAGACCGTGGTTGTGAACTATTTTAGTGGCACTAGACGTGGCTGAGGTTATGTTTGGTGAGCACCTCATTTCCAGAGAATGGAGCCAGTCTGAAGAAGCTAGTCTGCTTTAAAAGTTTCAGAGCTGCAGCTTGACACTGTTGTGAACTTTTCATGGGTAGGGACACTACGGCACAGCGGCTGGCGATGGAATGTACTTTTCCGTCAGATGTTTTGCCCAGGTGGCTCTTTTTTTTACCCCGTCTTCCCCCAGCAGGGGGTGCTGTGGGAACAGGAACAGCAGATGGAGGGAGTGTACCAGGGACTCCCTTTCTGTCCATCCATCCGTCCATATGTCCCACTTGGCCTCCACAACCAGAGGGCTCCAGTTCCCCCCTCCCAATTCAAAATGCATGTTTTGAATTAAAACTGCTGGATCGGTTGTTTTCTGGAATTGCATGCATGGCACAGCCAGGTCTGCTGCCCAGGGATATGCCAGGCCCTTCCCAAGGGTTCAGTAGCCCCCATCTGTTGATCTCAGGAAGCCTCCTTTTCTTTTTCCTTTCTTTTCCTTTCTTTTCTTTCCTTTCCTTTTCTTTTCTTTCAGCTTGGAAGTTGCAGGATCCAACCTGGATTGGTCACCAGGACCAGAGGCTTCCAGGCAGGTTTGGGTGACCTTCTGCTGTGCAGCCGCCTCTGATCTCCAGGGGTGTCAGAGCTCTGCTGGGCCACATGTGCTGGGAAGTCTGGCTTCAATCAGCCACCCTCTCCCGACTGAACCCCTTTAGGGGAGACCCAAATCGCCCCAAGACCGTTTTCTTCACCGCCTCTCCTGCTCCTCTGCTCTTTTTCTGCCTTTTAGCAGCAGCCTTTTGTGGCCTGAATTCTGAAACGACAGGGCTTTGCCTGCAGTGATGAGGGACACACATTGCTCTGGGCCTTGCGGATGCTTCTAGTACGATCTCATGCAGACTAAAGAAATAAAAACAGAATAGGAAAAAAAAGGGGAGGGGAGAGAGTAAAAACAGTCTAACTTTCTGTTACTGTATCTTAAATGTTGCTTTATGACTTCTCTGTACAGTACCGTGTTTCCCTGAAAATAAGAAAGATTCTTATATTAATTTTTCCTCCAAAAGACGCATTCGGGCTTATTTTCTGTTTAGGTCTTGTTTTCAGAGAAATGTGGTACTTGATGCGTCCGTCAGGCTGACGATCTGAACTGGGGCTGATATTATGAGCACCCTGAAAAATCACGCTAGGGCTTATTTTCTGGTTAGGTCTTATTTTTGGGGAAACAGAGTATTATCGCAAATTCAGCCCCAAATCTTAGATCCAACTTAAACAGCCTTTAAGACTTGTGGACTTCAACTCCCAGAATTCTGTTCTACATCACTCTCCTTTCCTCCAAATCAAATCCAGATGTGACTTATGGGGGGGCAGCTTTTGTTCCTGTGGTCATTTCTTCAAAAAAGAAAAGGGATCATGTGATCTCAGGACACACTGCAACTATCATAAGTACAAGACAGCTGCCAAGCGGCTGAATTTTGAATCACGTGACCCCACGGATGGTACAGTTGTCATAAATGTGAAAACCAATCATACGTCGCTTTTTTCAGCACAGTTGTAACTTTGAATAGCCACTAAACGAAATGTTCTAAGTCAAAGATTGACAGCAATGCTTTCTGATTTAAATTGTCCTATATACCACCTCAGAGAGGTTTGCTCTAAAGCCGCTTTCCATATTTCTTCCTCTTAAATTCCATCCTATTCATTTCATCCCAGTCTTCAAATCCATCTTGATCTTTTTAGAACATCTTGCCAGGGAACTGCTCAGCCGGTGTTCAAATGGAGTCAGGAATGCTGATACAAACTTGGTAGTTTTATATAAATAAATAGATTTACAGCAAATAAGATAGTCAGGCACACAGGAGCATGAGGTAAATCAACACAGCTGGAACATCATGAGGTAAATTGCAGAGAGCACACAGGGACACAGGAGAAAAAGGTGGGAAAACAGGGACACTCCCCCTTTTCACTCACAGCAACCAATCACAGCTGAGATTGCCTCATGCAGTGGCCAGCTCTCTTTAATCAATCAGCTATAGCTACGTATTCTGACTCACTGCACACTTCACTGTTCCAGCGACTAAATTAATTATCATGACACATCTTTTCTAAAGCACGTGCAACTCCTCGTTTCATGTTGCTTGCAGATTTAATCCCTATCTTCTGACCCCATTGATATAAGTCACTAATTTAAAAAAAAGTCAACTTTGATGTGCTTGTTTGGCATGCCTCTCCAAGCTGATATGAAGCCATTGATGCGTCCTTTCCAAGTGGGGTCGATTGTGGGTCGTGTGATCCAGTCCCCCTTTCACTTTTATTATTAACGGGGA
Organism: Pareas carinatus; assembly: GCA_032468095.1. NCBI lineage: Eukaryota > Metazoa > Chordata > Lepidosauria > Squamata > Pareidae > Pareas > Pareas carinatus. The sequence continues at coordinate 377,233 of JANHFO010003449.1, read as the reverse complement.
TACCATACTTTGTGAGGTCGAGGCACGCTATGTCCATGGCACTCCCACGGAGGACATTGAGTTAGTACGTCTGTCAGGAAAGAAGATAAGGCCAGACTTGTTTGAGACCAGCCCAGGTTGGCTCCTGCTAATTGTAGTGTGCCTGTTCCATTGCTCACAAGTCTGCCGTTAATAATCTGTTTGAGGACCTTGCCCTACATAAAGGTCCGGATGACAAGCCTGTGGTTTCACGGGTCTCCCTGGGCTTCCTCCCGCCAGTTGGGGGCCTCCCTATTCCTCCAGAGGAGAGTGCCTTCTCCCAGTCTGCTGGGATGTCCTTCATTTGTGCCTGGAGATTGGAGGTTCTGTAGCTTAGCATGGTGTCCATCTCCAGGGCAGCTCCGTCCCTTCCCCAGGGGGCTGTGGATGCCCTGCAGGGCTGCTTCCAAACACTTAAAGACAGACATGCAATGACAGGTAGACCTTCTGCCTTCTCGCCGTCCCTGCAACCGATCCGTCCCTTTCTCTTTGCAGCCTAAAAGGTGCCGGTTTGTCTTTCCTTTTGGTTCTGGCTCAGGAAAGAGTTGTTGCGTTGCCTGGGACATTCCTTGCGACCCCGGCTCGTCTGACACAATCCTGACAGCCGCTGGCGAGGACCGTCCCTGGCAAGGCTTTGTCTGCAAGGATAAGCGTTCCCTGGACCTCTGGCTCTCGACAGACCCCAGCAAAGTCCTGCAACCCTTTAAAATGTCCGTGGTAAATGTGATTAAAATCCAACGGGTAAACAAGAGGAGGGAGGGAGGAGTGAAGGGCCATGTGGAAACAAGGCTTGGGAGCAACCTCCAACCCCTCTGCCTTAATTGCCCAACTGCCCTGGGGTTCCTGCATTTTTTTGGAAGGCGTCTGTTGCAAAGCGGAAGATGGTTCAGAGGTCTCTGGGGGCTTCCCCAACCAGGCAGATCTTCTCTAAGCAGCGGGGTTTGGATCAAGGCCCGCGTGCCCCTGCAGAGCTCATATGGGAGGCCAGCCCGTGTGCTCGGGGGTCCTGGGCCAGGGGAAGGGAGGGTGTAAAGGAGAATATTTGCAGCTCTGGTTTGAAATGAGGGTGCTCTCTGAGCTTGGTGGTTTCCTTGCAGGACGTTTCATGACCCAACCGGGTAACATCATCAGTGCTAGAAGGGAGTGGGCTTTGCGGACAGGAGGAGAGCAAGGCATTGAGGGGTCCTTGCTGCCCTCTGAGCTGGGGGGTTTTCTTGCAGGTTTCCTTACTCAAACTAGGCCACATCATCAGTACTAGGGAAAACACGGCCAAGACTGATGACGTTACCTAGCTTGGGTCATGAAACGTCTGCAAGAAAAACCATCCAGCTCCAAGGAGTCTGTCCCTGGACGGGGGTCACAGCAAGCGAGGGGGGGGATTTCTCTCCCCCCCCTGCCCTGGAGAGAGCTTTGTGGCGGCTGTGTCGAGAGCAGCGGTGTCCTTGGTGGTGGGAAAGAGGCCGATGGGAAGTTTGGTCCGCCTTTTCCTGCCAGAGAACTCGTACCTTGAACTCCGCCTGGCCTCTCGGTTTTGCTGACAGAAATCTCCAGATGCTGAAAAAAACAAGTAGCTAAGGTCACTGGGAGTTGAACCAAGTGCTGTGCTGTGCTCTGTGTGTGTGTGTGTGTGTGTTTGACAAGGAGTTGTAATTAACCTGCTGGTGGCTGCATCCCACCCTGGGAAACTGGCACAGCTGTCTTCCTCGAGCAGGCCGAGATCCCGAAGGTCTCCTCTTGCCTGCTGGAAGAACGTCAGCTCCTGGGGACGGCCAGCAGGGAGATTCGGTGGGAGGCAGCCAGACGGCTTTACTAGCAGAGAAACAAAGCTGGAAGGGACCTCGAAGGTCATCTAGTCCAACCCCCCGCTCAGGCAGAAGACCATTACAAAATCACAGAAGGACAGAGTGGGAAGGGACCTCGGAGGTCATCTAGTCCAACCCCCCGCTCAGGCAGAAGACCCTTACAAAATCACAGAAGGACAGAGTGGGAAGGGACCTTGGAGGTCATCTGGTCCAACCCCCCGCTCAGGCAGGAGACCCTAGCTTTTGGCTGGTGCAACCCAGCCATGCTGGAAACGTTGGAAAATGGAAGCCCCTCACCCGCTGCAGAGAGGGGGAGAATCTGAACCGCGGCAGGGAAAGAGGTGATGCGGTGCCCGCCCGTCTGTCTTGAGAGCTCTCCCGGGCGCTGGGTTTTTGCTGCCCAGGGTGGTGTGTGGTATGCAGGGCTGGGTGGTTTTGCCCCACCTGCCCACTGAGTTGGAGCAAGGTCAGCTTTTTGAATCCTGCTGAGATCCTGAAGGAGGAGGAGGAGGAGACTCAGAACCGAGGATGCCAAAAGGGCAGAGAAATGAAGGGGGGGGAATCAGCGTACAACAGAGCTGCACTTCCAGCCTTTGCAAAAAAAGGAGAGCCCCCTCTTTTATATGCACCTCTCCCCCAGAGGGAGCAGAAGAGGCAGCTGCCCCCCTTGGTCACTTCCTCCCAGTGGTGTTGTGACTTTGAACTAAACCATCGGTTAAAAGTGGAGGACAGCCTGGTAAGCCTTTGCAGCCTGGTTGCAGGAAGAGAATGACTGGGGTGGAGCAGGATAGCAGCCTTCCGGTATTTGAGGGGCTGCCCCAAAGAAAGGGAGGGGCTCAGGCTATTCTCCAAAGCACCCAAAGGCAGGACAAGGAACAAGGGGTGGAAACTCATCAAGGAGAAAAGCAGCCTGGAACTGACGGTGAGAGAAATCGACCAGAGAGAAGGTCTTCCCTCCAGAGGTTGTGGCGCCTCCATCACTGGAGGTTTCCAAGAAGAGACTGGACAGTCACCTGTCTGAAATGGAATAGCGACTCCTCCTTGAGCAGGGGGCTGGACTAGAAGACCTCCAGGGTCCCTTCCAATGCTGTCCTTGCAGAAGGCCCCAGCCCAGTTCAACCAAAGGCCGTCAGCTGGCGGTTGGCCTCCAGAAGTGCCTCTTGGGGACGGGGGGGGGGCGGGGGAGACCTCCCGAAGCATCCTTGCATCCTTTGGCTCACTGCAGTCTCTGATGAAGCAGCTTCTTCCCCTCTGAGACCAGGCCCCCGCTCCTTGCCCTGTGCCCCCAAGGCGCCCCCCTCCCCTGCAGCTGCCCCGGGGAAAGCCCCCGAGGTCGCCGGGGCACTTCCCGTTGGGCGAAGCCAGGCCTCCTCCCCGCCTGCCTCTCTGGAGCCGCCGCCTTTCGAGAGCGGGGGCCCTTCACCCAGCCCCAGACCGGTTGAGCGGTTGGCGCAACGCCCATCATGCCTGCTCCGTTGGGCACTCCGGCGGCAGGGAAGGTTGCCCGGGGCCGAGGCTGCGCTGACAAGGGCTGTCGTTGGCTGCCCTTGCGCTGCCCGCCCAGGGAGTGGCTGTCGTGAGCCAGCACATGCCAGCCGAGGGAGGGAGGGAGGAGGCGCTGAAGGAGGCCGAGGCTGCTGCCCGGCCAGCCCAGGGAGGGAGCGGGCGAGGAGGGGCTGAGCCTCCCATCAGGAAACGGCTCCTGGCAAGGTGGAGAAAGTTGATGAACTCCCGGCTGCTGATAAGGAGTGGTGAACTCTGGCTGACCTGCTGCTACGCTGGCTGACCCCGCCGTGCTTAACAGCCAGAAACCAGCCAGGTGGATTCGCTTTTTTCTCGGCCGATAAGCAGCCGGCAGCGCCACGCCCTGACCCACACCTGACCCTCCTCCTGGGCTCCCTCGACTCTGCCTCGGGTGATAAACATGGCGGCCCTGATAAGAGTGGCAGCCGCAGCAGCCATCACGTGGAGGCTCCTCGCACGGAGCCTGGGCTGCCAGGGAGGGGGCGCAGAGCAGGGAGAGACAGCTGCCCGGCTCCTGGTTGACTCGACAGCCAACCAGGCCGACCATTGGCCGGGGGGGGGGGGCATCTTCGTTTCTGATAACAGAATAACGGAAGGGACCTCGTAGGTCATCTAGTCCAACCCCCTGCTCGAGCAGGAGTCCCTCTACCATTTCAGACAAGTGGCTGTCCAGTCTCTTCTTGAAAGCCTCCAGGGAGGAAGCCCCCCCAGCCTCCGAAGGGAACTTCTCTTCCCCGGGTTGGTGGTCCTCCCTGTCAGGGAATTTCTTCTCATTTCTGGGCTGAATCTCTCCTTGATCCGTTTCCATCCGTTGTTCCTTGTTCCTGACCTTCGGGGGGGCTTTGAGAAATAGGCTGATCCCCCCTCCTCTTTGGGGCAGCCCCTCAGATACTGGAAGGCTGCTATCCTCTCCCCCCCCCGGCCCTTCTCTCCACTTAAGCTAGCCGTGCCCAGTCCCTGCAGCCGTCCTTCCTAGGTTTCACCCTCCAGCCCCCTCATCCTCTCTGTCTCTCTTCTCTGCCCTCTTTCCGGGGTCTACCAAAACTATTCCAGGTGTGGCCTCACCGAGACTTCGTAGGGGGGTCTTGGCACCCCCACCCGTGACCTTGACTCGATCCCTCGGCGGATGCCACTTAGGATCACATTAGCCTTTTTGGCTGCTCTCGAGTCAGGCTTCACCCGATCTGCAGGGGCCCTTTGGGTCTCTCTTGCCTGGGAGTGTAAGGCTTGGCTTTTCCCCACGCTGAATTCCCTTCCGTGAGGCTGGGGATCCAGTGTCCAAGTCTGCCGAGATCCATCTGGATCCTGAGCCCACTGCCTGGGGTGTTGGCTGTCCCTGCCAGCTTCGTGTCGTCTGCCAATTGGATGTGTTTCCTTTCCCTTGCCTCGTCTAAGGCATTTAGGAATGACTTAGATGTCAAAATACCTGGCTGTTAGTGCCTAATTGCAACATCCAGGCAGGGCTTGACAAGAAAGTGGAAAAGAACAACACACACGTAAACACACATTCAACTGGACAACTTGTGAGTTGTTTTCACGTGCTAGTTGGATTCTGTTCTCTTAGACCAGAGTTGGGGTACTATGCCTCCTTTATGACCTGTGGACTTCAAATCCCAGAATTCCTGAGCTCGCATGGCGGGCTCAGGAATTCTGGGAGTTGAAGTCCACAGGACACAAAGAGGACATAGTTCCCCACCCGTGTTAGACATTCAAAGTCAAGCCAAAGGTTTCTGATACACGTCTAAAGGAGCCATTTCCGCAGCCCAGGAAAGACCTTCTGTCTCATAATTCAAGGGAGTTCATTATTGCATTTAAAAAACCCCAGAGCGAGGTTTTAAAAGTTTGACATTGACATCTTTAATATGCCAGCGCAGAAGCCGGACGCAGGGGAAGCTGTGCCCCTATTAAGGCCGCCCACTCCGTTCGCTTCTTGCTGCCCTGCTGAGAAAGTCCAGGGTCACCCTTTTGCTTTTATAGCTATTGATTCACCGAGATACCTCCGAAGATTTGCAACCTCAGCTTCTCAGAGAGGAATCCGATAAACGGAGAGGATTGATGTAAAGATCATTTCCCCCTCATTAATGGCGCATGGCCAACGTCCTCCTGCGAAGGCCCTCCGTGGGGGCTCCCTTTGGGGGCCTTGCAGCTCTCCTGTGACCTAGGTGTGCGTGGGGGGGGGGAGAAGTTAGGCCTGCAGCTGGGCAGAAGGGCAGCATTGCTTCAACCCTTAGTAGCCTTCCTTGCGACGTTGAGCGAGGTTCAAATCAGACGGCTCTCGAGGGTGCGTGTGAGGGAGAAAGGGGGGAGAGACAGAAGGCACCTCCGTTTCTAGGCTGGTGCTTTGAGCCAAGGGGCCTTGTCAGCTGGGGAACCATTCTTTTCGGGGGGCTTTGTGTGCATGAGATGCCTCCTTGCGCTTCCTTCTCGTGCCTCCCTCTGTGAAGGCACAACAGCCACTGTTCTGGGACAGAGAGAGGTTCCCAAGAGTTGCTCACAACTAGAATGGAATGGAATGGAATTCTTTATGGGCCAAGTGTGGACACACAAGGAATTTGTCTCTGGTGCAGAAGCTCTTGATGTATGTATAAGTTACAAGTGGTAAATTACGACCATAATTGCATTCATCCTAAGTCATAAGATACACTCGGTGACAGTCATAAAATACTAAACAAGCAATCAACATGACTCTTACTAGGATACTAAATAAGACAATTAATATGAATTGTAAAATGCAAGCAACAAAGTTATCGTCATACAAGATAAGAAAATGGGTAATAGGAAAGATGAGAAGGATAATAGTATTAGAGCCCCACTTGGTAGTTTGACAGCGTGGTGGAAGTTGGTTGTTTAGCAGAGTGATGGCATGAGGGGGGGGCGGAATCTGTCCTTGTGCCTAGTTATTTTGACGTGCCATGCCCTATAGCGACGTCTGGAGGGAAGAAGTTGAAGCAGACTATGTCCGGGGTGTGAGGGGTCTGTAGATATTTTCTCAGCCCTTTTTCTGGCTCGTGCAGCGTACGGGTCCTCCATGGAAGGCAGGCTGGGAGCCATTGGTTTTTCGGCGGTTCTAATTATCCATTGAAGTCTGTGTCTGTCTTGTTTGGTTGCTGTGCCAATCCAGACAGTTGTAGAGGTGCAAATAACAGACTCAATCATTCCTCTAATGGACACTAACTAACAGCCTTGGGTTTGGGGCACTAACGGGCCCCACTGGTGATTCTTCTAAGCAGGCGTGTTTATTGCTCTGCACCTGTAGATGGGATCTTG
>JANHFO010003449.1:357492-367689 GCA_032468095.1 Pareas carinatus | reverse complement strand
TGGTAATTGAAATTCAACATATTGTAAGCTATAATTTTGTTTATTGTTGACCAATAAAAACTTTTTAAATAAAAAAACAAAAAAAAAAACAAAACCACAGTGAAGTCTCAATCAGTGCTAAAACCAGAAACCTTGATGGGAGAAATATAGGAGATATTACTTAGGGAAAAGGAGACAGTGCAGAACAATATTTAGAACAATATTTATGACATTTTCTCTCAGGGAAACATCTCCCTGATTTAATGTACATAAGAAGGGGAGGAGAGATAGCAAATTCAGACTTCCACTATTACAGCCATTTAAAAAAAGCAGTTTTAGCCTTCCTGTGGAGTTGATTTTCTGGTCTGATCTAGCTAGTGGGGCTGACATTTATACTAGTCCCCACTCCACACTGGTTACCTGGATGCATTATCTAGAACAGCTAGAATCCAGGTGAATGCAATGCTCTGTGCGGTTATTCTTCCTGAAACTCCCAAAATCTCTTAGGCTTTGCTTGCTTTGCAAGATAAATTTAGTTCCTAAGTTATAACTTCTGTTTTTCAGGAATGGCCATCAGCTCATGCTTTGTAAATTAGTATTTATGTATCCAAGAATTTATATCAAGGCTGGAGTTGGCCAGGTCTTTACAATGGAACGATTGCCAGGAAGACTATCTGCTTTGACTTCTAATGGAAGTGAAACAATTAGACCTAGAAGTTCATGCAGAAGAAGGGAGTACAAATTTTAAATGGTACAAATTTAAACACGACTTCTCTGCTTGATTCAGAAGCAAGTAAGAACAGGGGACTTTAACAGTTTGGATTATGGGCTGTCCCATCTTCTTCATTCTGCTATTGCAATTCTCTTTAGGTTATAGAATCTTTTCTAAATTGGCAAATCTATAACTATAATATTTGCCCAGGCCGGTCTGGCCTAACCGTACCTTCCTCTTGCTCTCAGCTATTAATAATTTTAAACTTATAATCTCATTTTAATTTAATTTGTTTCAAATTGGTTTTAATCTTCGATTTTAAATTCAGCCATCATGTTTAAATATTTTATTAATTTTATTTGTGTGTTTTTGTATGTGTTTTTATTATGGCTGTACACCGCCCTGGGTCCCTTCGGGGAGAAGGGCGGTATAGAAATTTTTTGAAAATAAATAAATAAATAAATAAATAAAATCCATGCAAGTCTATGTCTTCTTTTGTAGAGATACAAGAGATGCATAAATGGTCATTTTAATGTATCAATCAATCAGAATAATGCTGGAAGGGACCTTAGTCCAATTCCCTGATCAAGCAGGAGACAATATATAGTTTGAGACAAGTGGATGTCCACTCTTCTTAAAAGCCTCAGGGTAATGAAGCACCCACAACGTCTGAAGCCAAACTGTCGCACTGGTTCATTGTTCTCACTATTGGGAAGTTTCTCCTTAATTCCGGGTTCCTTCTCTTCTTGATTAGTTTCCATCCATTGGTACTTGTCATGATTTCGGGTATTTTGGAAAATAGGTTGACCCCCCTCAAATACTGGAATACTGCTATCCTGTCAACCCTGGTCTTTCTTTTCTCTAGACTAGCCATATTGTTCTTCATGTGTTTTTGCTTCCGGGCCTTCAATCATCTTAGCTGCTTTTCTCTGCACCTTTTTCAAAGCCTCAACAGCTATTTTATAAGATGGTAACCAAAACTGGATGCAGTATTCCAGGTGTAGCCTTACAGTGGTTGAAGTCCTTCTTCTAATACCAAAAATTTTCTTTCCAGTCACTGCTCTGCTTGGTGTTCCTATCATCATTGTTGGGCAAAGATATGGATCTTCTGCTAGAGGAAGGAAGTCAAAACAGAACAATAATTTAATGATAAAATGTGTCCCGCCACTCTGCGGCTCCCTATGGATGCCACAGAGAACAAAGAAAGAAGAGTAAGTTGATCTATCAATTCACCACAGGAGTAGGAAGCTGGTGGGCTTTCAATTCATTTGGTGACAGACGAAAAAAAACGGTGGAGAACCAGCCTCTCCATTGTAAAATGAAATATTGGAGATGCAGATAGGTGTAGAATGAAATTAGCTAATTTGCTGTTAAGAAGCTTGATATCCTTATGGCCTCCTTCCAATACTCTGTGGGGATAGCTTGCAGGAGTGTGTGACTGTCAAAAATCAACGCACTGATGATGTTACCTAGTTTGGCAATGAAATGTCTGCAAGAAAATAATTAAACTCAGAGAGCATCAAGGAACCCGCTTTCAAAAACGTCTCGAAGAAGCCAAAGCAGGATTTTCTCCACATGGCTTAACACACAACCCTTGAAAGTTAAAAGTTTAAAACTATCTCCTTTAAAAATAGAGGTGCATGTGCTTATCCACATTATCAAAAGAAAAAACATAACAATGCAAAATTGTAGCAAGGAGTTTGCTGGGACTTATAGTAAATTTGCCATAGCCACTGCTGGATAGGTTCTCATTTTAGTTCATCTTCTTCAGTTCAAATTAAACCCACAGGAGAAACTATTGAAACTTATCTTTTCTCTCACACTTCATAGTCAGGCAATTATATCTTTGTTTGGAGGTCTGAAACATGCCCTTAAATTGCTTCCATGCTGCTTTTTGTTTTGTTTAGGGGTGATTCTTTCCAAAATACACCATCCCAAGCAAAATAAATCCTCTTGCACTCATCTCCTTAAGAGGAAAACAAGACTAGCTTCTTTTATAGAATGCACTACATTAAATTAGCCTTTTTTGAATAGGTTACACGACATACTCTTTTATAAGTTACAATACATTGGCTTTAAAAAAAAATTGGGCTTAAGGTTTTTATTTTTAAGCCAAAAACCTTAAAGGTGCCAGTCAAAACACAGGTAAATTTGCAAACTGGTGTAAAATCACCTTGAAATTAAACGATAAATGTTTGTGATCCTTTTTCACCTGATGGGGAAATAGAACGTACAAAGACTTCCCATTCTTGCTCATTCCCTCCACACACACACACACACCAACAAGTCTGAAGTAGGAACTTAAAAAAAAAGAGACAGGTTCAGGGAGTTATTTTTAAAACGGCTGTTCCTATAACAGCCAGGACTGTGAATAACTCAGTCTTTGTTGTCCTGAAGGTGAGTCTTCCTTGGACTCCCCCTTTTTGCTGAGAAAAAAAAGGGGGGGCAGTTTCACAACGGAGGTGGTGGTGGCCGGCAGACAGTAATTAGTTAACCCATCATTCTGCTTGGATCCTACTCCTCCTTCCTTTTTTTTTTTTCTCCTCCCAGGACCTGTGGTTAAGAAGTTGCATGAAATCATCAACAGGTTCCTTTAAAAAAAAATATGAAAGAAATTGATGATGGGGAGGGAGGATTTTAAGCTGAGCTACGTTTTCCTGCTGCATGGGGCCACAGAAATATATATAAACGAGACTTAAATGTGCTGAGGTTCTGTTTGCAAGCTGCTGCCACTCCTACTCCTACTCCTCAGCTATCTGATTGCCTTTCCAGCTTCTTAAAAGAGTTGTAACGCCGCCGGTGCAATGACCAAATTTCTATGCTACGCTGTTCTGGTAAGTCTTTGCCTCAAGGCTGACGGTTGCTTTGGAAAGGATAAAGTAATGAGGTTATTTCTCTCTGTTTCTTTAAAGCTGTATTTGCCTCTTCAGTCTTTATCAGGACTTTGGGCTGTTGGAGCAAATTTAGGGCAAGTTCCCTTTCACTTTTAGAGGTAAAGGAAATACTTGATTCCCTGGCATGTTTTTCCTTTGAACCACTTTATCTTCTGAATCTCACTGCATCTTCCCCTGATAGGACTGAAGCCATTGCAAATGTTATTAGCTGGCTGATAGATCATGATTGTGTGGTTGTAAACTATGGGACAGCAAGCAAAAATCTAAGGGATGGAGCTGGATAGAGCATAGGCATGTTTAATTTTAAATGGGTCTGTATGAATGGAGGAGGCTGTTGGACAGACAGTCTCTGACCACTGAGCCATCTTAGACAGCATGATCTACTGTGTTGGGCAACTATTCTCCAGAGTCTCAAACTGAGATCTTATTATATTAAGAGATACCAAAGACAGAATGAGAATGAGAATTTATTTTGCCATGTGTGCCAGGACAAACAAGGAATTTGTCTTCAGTGATCAATACCTATATACATACAGGACAAGAATACAATCAAGATTCATTCATAGTCAGTTTGAATAGATAAGCATAATCACAACCATTTGTATATATATATATATATATACGCACAATCATGATCATTTGTATATATAGGCATAATCAATTGTGTATATAAGCATAAGAGACATTCATAGTCTTAAAGTGCGTAACATTCATCATGTCATGCTATCAAGTACAGACATGATGTCATGAAAACTATTTCATCTTGTCACAAAGGACACCCTCCGCACTAACACTGTCCTGTGAGTCAGCTGTTTAGTAGGTTGATGACATGAGGGAAGAAACTGTCCTTAAGTCTAGTTGTTTTTGGTTTGCAATGCCCTGTAGCAGCATCCAGAGGAAAGAAATTGAAACAGATTATATCCAGAGTGTGAGGGATCCATAATTATTTTCCACTCTTTTTTTGGATCATACAGTGCATAGATCTTATGCTTCCTCCTAGTAAATAACTATAATTTTGCGGGGTATTCTAATATCTAGTTGTCTATACAGAGCTCCTAGTGACATTGAAGAGAAAACTTCCATAGATACTTTAGAATCAGCAAGTGATTATGTGCACCATTAAGTTGCTACCTATTCTTCAACTTCTTCGACTGCTCTATTATGGAATTACAATGGGGATCATCTACTGAATTTATATCCCACCCTGGGAGAATCAATATCTATAAATGTAATTTATCTCTGAATCAGCCCATAGCTAGGAACAGTAATGCCTGGTGTTATTTTGAAGCTATATATTCAACATATTTCATTCTAGGGGAAAAAGAAGGCAAAGGCTGTTGATAAAATAACTGTGAATGCTCCCTTTATTTCCTGCCAAGTTTGTTTCATGTGTATAACTGGTGAATTAATAATATCTTTCACTTAAAAGGAGCTTTTCAGACAATAAAAGTCATTGAGCTCTGATTTTATTATAGATTAGATTTTGTTTTTAAATGGAATTCCACCCAATAAGAAATATCTTGTTCAAGCCTCATTTCCCCAGTGGTTATAAAGAAAAACTTGGCAGTTGTTCTGTGTTACTCCCTGCCCCACAAAAATAAAAGGATGAGATATGGGGGAAAAAAACAAGTCCCAACTGGACCATATGCATTGAAATTCTTATTAACACCATCCAGGTTTGAAAAAACATTTCTCAAACCGTCCATTCATGATGACTGATCAAACAATATAAAATTGGCATCCACAGAAAGTAAACATTAAATAAAATAGGAATGTCCAGATCAGGGTAAAACATGTCCATGTTCCATGAGATTCAAGGATAGTCTAAACAGAGGTCTCCAACCTTGGTTCCAGGAAGTTGAAGCCCACAAGCCTTAAAGGGACCAAGGTTGGAGACCTTTGGTCTAAAGCATATATATATATATATGGACTTAATTTTTAAAGATCTAATTTTGGCTGAATCAAGGAAATACAGGCTTTTCTAATTGACTATCTACTATAGATAGTCCTTCACTTTCAACAGTTTGTTTAGTGACCATTTGAAGTTAGCAGCATACATGTTGGGCTCAATTGTGGTCATAAGTGGAGGACTACCTCATGCTGTGTATCTTTCCGTAGCACCCTGGTAACCTTAAACAGTTGGAGTAAATTTCTCTCATTTTGTTTTATTGCCTTTATGAAAGAGTAAGATTACACAGTTTTTCTCTCAGGTTTTAATTAAGTCAGCCAGGTGCTGCCACCTACTGAAGAATCCAGAAATAGGAAGTGACCAGTAAAGCTACTGTTGTATGTTGCTTCTCACATGGAATGGGATTCGGCTGTAGTATAAAAGCAGATGGCTTAATATTTTACGACCATATTTGAGCCCCAAAAGGTCTGTGACTAAGTGAGGCCATTTGTTAAATGAGCTTACTGCAGTTTTTTTCCAGTTAGTCACACAGTCATTAAGTGAGTCTAGCTTCCCCACTGACCTTTTCAGAAGATCGCAAAAAGGAGTTGACAGAGTAGGGCACATTGGAGTCTATGGTTCAAGGCAGAGTTCTAGTATTTGCAGCAAAGTTTAGAGGGAGGAAATATTCTCATAGTTCTTTGCATTTTCTTTGGACTAAATATGAAGCGGCTTCTACCAGTTGGCATTAAATTGATTGGGAAGCCAATTCTGGAATGCTATCGATTTTACACAGTCATAAAATACCTTGGTGTATCCAGTTAGTAAAAGAAGATGCCATTTCAAGAGGAATGTAAGTCAGGCTGGCATCAATACAGTTTAGCATTTGAATAAACTAGGCCAAGAGTAAGCAATCATGGTTCTTTTATGACTTGTTGATTTCAGCTCCCAGAATTCCTGAGCCAGCATGGCTGGCTCAGGAATTCTGGGAGCTGAAGTCCACAAGTCATAAAAGAGCCAAGGTTGCCTACCCCTGAACTAGGCAAAGTCTTTCTTCTCACAAACTTCTGTCCTGTGCCCAAGGGAATGGTGCTCCTTGGATTGAATATCCAAGGTAAAGGGGACATTTTTGGTAAGATCTCTAATCTAGACCTTGTTTCTTCAGGATTGATCTCCCCAGCTTGTTTATTCTCATGCAGTTTCTCTTGTCTTCAGGATAAGACTTGTCCAACGCAGCAATGACATTAGGCTTCCATATTTCCAGGTTGTAGGAAGAAGATACATTACCATAGCAAGGTCTCTTCTCCACCAAATGAAGGTTTGCTATTCTGCATAAAAGCGCTCATAAATAGACACCTGTCTATTGCCATGAGAGCATGAAGATGGCAGTAGAGCATGCAGAAAGCCACTATGATGGATAATGATGGTCAACTGCTCCACTATCTAGCTCTCTGCATTAATTCAGGTCAATAGCTGGACCATGTTTGACTCATTCTCTGTCCTCTTCCCCAATCTCCTTCCTACATTATAGAATGGAAATGGCTGGACCCTCCCTTCCCATGGAACTTTCTTTGCAAGCCGGACTTTAACCAGTTTGTCTTTCAAATAGAGTGATGAAGTCATCAAACAGAGCAGAGGTCTCCAACCTTGGTCCCTTTAAGGCTTGTGGACTTCAACTCCCAGCTACGCTGGCTGAGGAATTCTGGGAGTTGAAGTCCACAAGCCCTTGGTGAGGAGGACCAAGGTTGGAGACCTCTGAAAAAGAGCAGTGGCTCACACCCTTTGGGGTATCAGAGACCGTTTCCAAGGAGAAAGGTTTTTCTGTGGACCGGTGGGGACATGCTTTTGTGTGTTCCCTGCATCTTGTGAATGGGACTTGGCTTGTTTGTGCCGCCAAGTTGCTGGCATGTTATAGGCAGGGGCCAGTCCACAGCCTGGGGGTTGGGGACCCCTGAGATAGAGGACTGGCCACCTAATTCCAGATTTCTGAACTTTTGTGGAGGATGATCGTAGGTACAGCTGTTTTGTACAGTGATCCTTTCAATGTAATGAATAAATTATCAAAATAGATGGAATCACATTTCTTTTGTATAAGTATTCATTCAGTGAAATGGATTATTGCCAAGTTAACAAATGATTCAAGGAATAATTGTGGTCCAGCATTTGTTCCTTCAAGCTAGAGAAGTAAATAGGGAAACTGAGCAGTCTGGTGTTTAATATATACGACATAAAAAATTTACCAATATTGAGAGTTTGTTTTGGTTTGTTTTCAGTCTTTTCCTTTTTTTTCCTTTCTGTGTGTGTGGTTTTTTTTTTTTAAGATTGGAAACTTGAGGGACAAGGTCTATTTTTAAAAAACATTGCTCTATCCACTGAAAATCCTTTCAAAAGTGTATCAGGGCTTAAATGAATCACAAATTTTTCTTCTTCCCTTAATATGTAACGCCTCACCATAATTTGGTGGTCTTCGTTTGCTTTTAAGAGCTTTGGAAAAAGAAGAAATAGGAGCAGATTAATTGTTTATTAGTTATTGGCGGTGATAGCAGAACTGAATCTCTATCACCAGAACAGTTATCTCCCTGAATATTAGGCAAAAAAATAATAATAGTGGTTTGGGAATAATAAAAAATTATGTCCTGCTGGTGAGTTCCCATTTGTTGGCTATAGCCGGAAATAGAATGAAAGCCAAACTGGATTTTTGCCTGGAGGCAATTACAATGTTCTTACATAATGTAGAAAAATGAATGTCAGAATTTACAGATTTGCCTTGGCGCCTGCCCAGCCCTTGGCAGCTGTCATCAAAGGAAAACTAGGTTTCAGGATGTGTTTGCAATTCCAAACGGAGAACGCTTTATCTGTTTTAGAAAATTTAAGCATTCTTCTGCGATCTGTGTGAAAAACCCAAAGCCGAAGCATATAATCAATGTAGAAAAAACTAGTTTTTTCAAAAAAAAATGTAAATCACAAGGCTGTGATTGAAAGGGAAAAAAAGAAGAATCTTGAAGGAATATGGGCTGGGTTGGTCATTGCCATCCAATCCGTATATATTTCACAAGGGTGGAGCAATGACATTGCTTTTCGTTTGGAGATCAGGGGAAAACTTGTGAAAGTTAGAATTCAATTAACTGAATGTAATTTTCGAAAACCCCTTCTGGCGAGGCCACCACAGGAAAAAAGTCAAGTCTCCTTTGAACTGAACTATCATTCATGTTATTTTGATGATATCACAGTACAGGGGGGATTGCCCTTTGCTTTATTATTTGAACGCAAGGTGCTATCCAACAAAATGAAATTCAGTGTTGAAAAAAGTAAGATTTTACACGTAGGCAAGAAAAAACAAATATACAGGTACAGACTAGGTGAAACCTGCGTCAACAGTTGTAACTGCAAGAGGGATCTTAGAGTCTTAGTGGACAATAACTTAAATATGAGCTAGCAATTTATTTATTTATTTATTGAATTTAACTTGTATGCCGCCCCTCTCCAAGGATTCAGGGCGGCTCACAACACACTACATTAAAAAAATATTTAAAAACATTAAAAAAAACTTTAAAACACACTCACACACCATTCATGGCCAGATCTCACCAGATTATCAGGAGAGATCAACGGCCACAAACCTGCAGGAAAAGCCAGGTCTTCAGAGCTTTTTGGAAGGCCATTAGGATGGAGATGGTTTGGATCTCTGGAGGTAACTGGTTCCAGAGAGCTGGGGCAGCCACAGAGAAGGCCCTCCCCCATGGGCTCGCCAGTCGACATTGTTTAGCTGGTGGGACCCGGAGGAGACCAACTCTGTGGGATCTTACTGGTCACTGTGCTGCAGCTGCCGAAAACCTAAATGCAATCCCAGGCTGCGTTAAAAGAGGGATGAAATCAAGTTCACGAAAAACGATACTACCATTTCATAATGCCTTTGTAAACCCACACATGGAATATTGCATTGCATCCAGTTTTGGTCACCACAATGTAAAAAAGATATTGAAACTCTGGAAAGAGTGCAGAGAAGAGCGACAAAGATGATTGGGGGTTGGGGGAGGGCTGAAGTTTGAAATATATGAAGAACGCTCACAGGAATTGGACATATTTAGTCTAGTGAAAAGAAGAGCTAGGGGTGACATGATAGCAATGTTTCAATATTGGAGAGGTTGCCACAAAGAAGAGAGTGTCAAAATATTTTCCAAAACACCAGAAGGCAAGAAAAGAAGCAATGGATGTAAACTGAACAGAGAGAAACAACTTAGAACTAAGGAGAAACTACACTAAGGACCATCAACCAGTGAAACAACTTGCTTTCGGAAGTTGTGTGTGCTTGAACAATGGAGGTTTATAAGAAGGGACTGAATAACCATTTGTCTAAAATGGTACGGAGCGTCCTGATTGAGCAGGGGGTTGGTTTTGAAGACCTACAAAGTTTCTTCCATCTCTGTTAGAAGTTGATCTCTCTGACCCAAGTACTAACTAGGATCAGACCTGCTTAGTGTCAACTCCCAGATCTTCTCTGAGTTGCCATAGAGGCAGACAGGGGGGGAGTTGGGCATCGCCTTGCAGCTGGGCTCTTATCTATGTGGCTGGGCACATGATGAGGAGAGGAGATGGAGACGCAGATTGTGGCCGGGGGAAAGAACCGCCCAGAGAATCTCAGATTCAACATGGACCTTGCAATAGGTTGTCCTTCCTATAGAGTCTGCTCCCTAGAAAATAAATAGCCTTAAAGAACTATTGTT
>JANHFO010003449.1:337765-357392 GCA_032468095.1 Pareas carinatus | reverse complement strand
CAGACAGGGGGGGAGTTGGGCATCGCCTTGCAGCTGGGCCCTTATCTATGTGGCTGGGCACATGATGAGGAGAGAAGACGGAGACGCAGATTGTTGCCATGGGAAAGAACTTCCCAGAGAATCCCAGATTCAACATGGACCTTGCAATAGGTTGGCCTTCCTATAGAGTCTGCTCCCTAGAAAATAAATAGCCTTAAAGAACTATTGTTCGCTTTGGATTGTTTATTCATCTGGTTAACAGGCTAATGCAGAAGGGCTTGACACTTAGTTTCTTAATTCAGAGAATGTTGTCAAAAAAATAGCTCTTTGTAGAATATTGGAGTCTTTTTAAAAGTTTGGAAACTTAAGGTAACATCTGTAGTTTTTAATCAGATATATTATGACATAATTTCAGGCTAAGTACAGTACTACAATTATATGACAATTGGTTGAAGTTGACAGAACAGTGATGATAAAATTTTTCATAGTGGTCTGTGACAAATATCTGAGATCTTATGCAGTAGTAAATATTTTCTAGTAACTTGCCACTTGTGGGACCCCAGTTTTTGTGTGATAGATCTTGATCTAGCATTCTGAAATTTTTATTTTCAACATAGCATGATGTCAGTTTCATAATATGATTTATAATTTAATTCAATCTGTTAATCCAGTCAAGTTATAATGATAAAGGATGACTTAGTACTTGAGGACACCATCAATGCATTGAAGGAAAAAAATCAAACTTTAAAATGTTTTAATTTTATTTTATTAGTTATTGGACATCTCAGTCAAGTGGACAGTCCAAGAAACTCTTCCTCCAAAGTATCTCCATTATGATTCTATCTCCTCCCATCGACTGATGTGTGACCAATGTCCTCCAGGAACTTATGTCAAACAGCATTGTACAACCTCAGCAAAGACAGAATGTGCTCCTTGTCCAGATCAATCATATGCAGATGAATGGAACAATAATGAAAAATGTCACTACTGCAATGTGGTATGCAAGGAACTGCAATATGAAAAAACCAAATGCACCAGCACCGGAAACCGTGTCTGTGAGTGTGTAGAAGGACGGTACCTCAACCTTGAATTCTGTTTGAAGCACACAGCATGTCCTCCTGGATTTGGTGTTGTTCAAAAAGGTATGTAGGTCCTTCTTTTTCAAGAATTGCTCAACATCAGATGCTGTTTCAGGTCACTTAGGACAGAGGTTTTCAAACTGTGGTCCGTGGATCCCTTGGGGTCCGTGGCAAGTTGCTAGGGGTTCCGCAGACAAGAAAAAATTGGGAAAACTAATATACATGAATTGTTGATTAGTAATTAGTTGAATTTGTGAGAATGGCATCCGCCATGTAGCAACGACACGTTTTGGGCTCCGCAGCTTGAAAAAGTTTGAAAACCTCTAACTTAGGGTGAGCAAAAATCTCTTCCAGGCGATTAGATGGAAATATTACTGCTTCCAACTGGCTAGGTGTTATAATAAAAGAGAAAACTCTGGTTTATCCTAAAGATAAAAATGAAACAAAAACATAGACTGATCTAATTGAGGCAGAAATTTATTGAAAAGACGGTATGCTAGAGTGACTAGCAATTGGAGTGAAGACCATGATAAGTGAATAACCACATAGACCGAACGAATGTATTAACTGCCTTTGGTTTTAATTGTATTTTAAATTACAATATAATTATTCTGTTACTATTGATCAAAGAATAGCGTAGTAGAAAGAATAAACAAATGGGATGGTAGCCATGACTGAACTCTTTTGGAAATTCAAGTTGCAACTGGGAACCTAGAAATTATCCATGTAATGCCACAAGATTTAACATGTCCAGAAAGAGAAGGATGTTATTTAGGAAGATAATGAAATGCCTGCAAGAAAATAACCAAGCTCAGAGAAAGCACCAAGGTCCACCCTACTTTAACATTGGTACAAGTATGAATGAATAATTTAAAGCCATCTGAGCTATCGGATGAAAGCAATGTCAGGAGGACACAGCATCAGAAAGAACTAACCAGGCCATACTTATGCAGTGGTTGGATATAAGTACGAAAACGTTCTTACCAAGCTTACTGTTTTTGCCATCTCCTTGGAACTGTGAAAACAAACATCCACCTGGCTTTGATCACTTCCTAAATAAGCATGCCCAGATGCACATGATGGATAGCATATTTCTTGTGAGAACTTGCAAGAATGTCCATCTCCTCGGACTGTTACCAAAAGGAATGTTGCTGGCGGCCGAACAAAATATTCTTCTTGTATAATAATGACTAATTTAACTGGCGGTTGGCTGCGAATTGCATTCCACTGAGTCACATGATGGAGTGCCCTTTTTCATGGGAACATTATCTGAGATGCAATATTTATGGATGATAACTAATAACATTTTTTCAATGGGAGGGATGAGATTCCAGGGTTTTGTGTGCCTTGGCGAGCAGTAGAAGTGTTAATTGATATAGCACTAGGAGAATAATTATAACAGTGTTAGGGCATCAGTGAAAGTCATCATAGCTAGATGGACATAATTAATTACCTGCGTCACAAAAGATCCTTGTATGGGTGGGGGAAACAAACAAGCTATAAGAAGTCCTCTTGAAAGAAAAACTGGCAGTATCCTGTACTTCAGTGTCAGGATTAAGAACATATTAAATGTGTTTTGAAAGAGATGGTGATGGGGAAGGAAAAATGGAATCTGTTACAGAATGGTCAGATTTCAGACTGAAGTTACACGTGGATGCAATCTGCATTTAAAACACCCTGTACAAATTCTTGTCCAGAGCCAATAAATATCTCACAATGGTGCAGCCTGTTCTACTTCCATCATTCAACGTAGCTGTTCTTCTCTGTTTAGTCAAACAAACTTTTCATTTAAAATGTGATGTGTCTCCAAATACTGAAGAAAGCAAAGAGGTAGTATGCGAAGAGGATTTCCTTATACAGAGAGTCCCTAACTTAAGACCACAATTGAGCCTAAAATTTCTGTTGCTAAGTGAAACGTTTGTTAAATGAGTTTTGCCCCATTTTGCAACTTTTCTTGCCACGGTTGTTAGGTCAATCACTTTGTTAAGCTAGTAACGCGGTTGTTAAGTTTATCTGGCTTCCCCATTGATTTTGCTTGTCAGAAGGTCACAGAAGGGGAACACATGACCTCTGGACACTTCAACCGTCATAAATATGAGTCAGTTGCCAAGCATCCAAAATGTGATAACCTGACCAAGGGAATGTGGCGTTGATCATGTGAAAAACTTTTCTTTTTTCTTTGCTCTTTTAACTTTGAACGGTCACTTAATGAAATGCTGTAAGTCGGGGGCTACCTGTACTGACAAAGATTTAAGCATTCTTAAAATTCACATCTTACACGTAAAAGAATAAAACCAAATTATGTTTCGAATGAAGTATTTTGTTTAAGGTATAGAACATAGAAAATCTAAAGATACCGACATGAAGCTGTTATATGTTTCACGCAACACAGAGGTTCTTGTCGCATAGTGTTTATCATAGACTGTTTATTTGTTCTCTGCTGTTTTATTCATCATATTTGAAAATGGCTCATCAGCAATAGCTTCCTTGTATCGATTACTGCTGTATCTGTGACAAGAAATCATTTTAGCAAGTTATATTTACGAACCTAGTACAAAGTTTTTAAACAGACGCATTGAAGTATAAACTTGTGAGTTTGGAAAGCAGCTGAGTTCTGGACAGACTAAATCAGTAAACAGGTATCTTCAAGTAAGCCTTGAGTCTTGGTGACTGCCTCCACAAATCTATGATATTTTCATGGCAGCATTTTTGGAAGTGGGTTGCCGTTGTCATCCTGTAGGGGTGACAGAGAGTGACTGGCCCCAAGCCACCCCTGCTGGCCTTGTATCAGACTAGAATTCATGGCTTCCCAGTTTCTAGTAACATACATAGAGGAAGACTGAAAAGAAAGATGTACCTTAAGACAGTGCCCCTCAACCTTTTGGGCACCAGGACCAGTTCCATGAAAAAGGTTTTCCCCACAAATCGGTGAGGGTGTGTTTTTGCATGCTGCCTGTGTCTTGTGAATGGGGCTTGACTTGTTTGGGTGATCCGGCAACTGGCATGGTGCCGGTCCATGGACCGGGGGTTAAGGACCCCCTGCCTTAAAACACTAGCCTCATTTTCAGAGTTCTATGGCAGAATGTGGAGAACCATATTTACACTGTTGATGGCTGAAGTATACAGTATACAGGTGAATAAGGCCATTCCTTTCTGTGCCACCCTTTCTTCTTCTCTTCTCCTCTACATTTCTGATCAAAGAACTGTTGATGGGATGCTAAGGTAGATTTTTCCTGCCAAGGACTTGAGTATGCAGAAGTTTTTTTGAAAATTATAGCTAATCCTCAACTTACAACCAACCACAGTTGGAACCAGAATTTGTATGGGTAAGCAAGGCAATTATTAAGTAACTCAGACCTGATTTGATGGTCACAGTTGTTAAACGGACCATTGCAGTGTATTGTGAATCATGGAGTTGTTCAGTAAATTCAGCTTCCCCGTTGACTTTGCTTTTGGGGGAGCAAACTGGGAAGGCTGCAAATGGTGATCGTGTGACTTTGGGACTCTGTCATCAGTACGTGACAGTTGCCAAGCACACAAATTCTGATCACATGACTGTGGGAATGCTGCAAAAACTATAAATGAGAGCACTGGCTGTAAGTCTTTTTTTCAGTGTTATAACTTTGAATGATTGCTAAGCAAATGATTGTAAGTCAATGGCTACCTGTAGTCCATGGGCTACTTGTATTCTAGGGAATGAGGAAAGGCAGGTTCTAGCTCAGGTTCTACCCCAGAAGCTCCTTGGGCAACTCCTTCTCTCTCAGCCCATGAATCCATGCAAAATAGCAGTAAAGGTATTGGAATAGGGGCAGGAAGCCAAGGTTCAAGTGTTCTCTACTGCAGACTCATTAGGCACTTGCTCAGACTATCTTACCTCACTTCCATATGAGAAACAGAAGAAGGGGCATTAGATGCATTGTCTTGGGCTCCTGAATGGAAGGTGAGATATAAATATAAAAAGTTGTGCTTACCCTATACAGGTAGTCCTCATCCTAAAACCTGAGACTTAGCAACTGTTCAAAGATACAACAGACCCCATTAAAGGGATTTAAGACTCAGATTTAGAAAAACAGTTGCTTGGTCTCTCAGTGGTACTTGGATTCTTTCCTGGAATGGATTCAGTTATAAAAGCTTGAAAACTTGATTGCTCTATCAAAGAGGGGTTTACTGTATGATCACGTGAGGTAATAATACCACTCTATAAAGCCTTAGTAAGACCACAGCTAGAATACTGCATCCAGTTTTGATCACCACACTATAAAAAAGATGTTGAGACCCTAGAAAGAGTGCAGAGAAGAGCAACAAAGATGATAAGAGGGCTTGAGGCTAAAACATATGAAGAACGGCTGCAAGAACTGGGCATGGCTAGTTTAGTAAAGAGAAGGACCAGAGGTGACATGATAGCAGTGTTTCTATATTTGAGGGGTTACCACAAAGAAGAGGAGATCAACCTATTTTTCAAAGCCCATGAAGGCCAGATAAGGAACAATGGATGGAAACTGATCAAGGAGAGATTCAACCTAGAAATTTCCTGACAGTGAGAACAATCAACCAGTGGAACAGCTTGCCTTTGGAAGTTGTGGGTTCTTCATCACTGGAGGCTTTCAAGAAGAGACTAGGCCGCCCCTTGTCAAAAATGGAATAGGGTCTCCTGCTTGGACTAGATGATCTACAAGGTCCCTCCTAGCTCTGTTATTCTGTTATTATCTTCTCATTGCTGAGAAAGATGTGAATGGACTGTTATGCCTTCCTGGTCAGAAGTAGGTGCCTTTCTAAATTGAAACATATTGGTAAGCTGTACATCTTTCCTGCTGAAAGTTAATGGGAGCTAATTCTAGCCAACAGTTGCAAAGAATGTTTTGAGACTTACCGATTAAAAGGGCATTGCTTGAGTTTTGTATTGAAATTGGGGGGCTGTCATTATATTCTTAATTGTGTGGGCATACAAACCAATTTCTTTGAAATACATTTTTTTAATGAATATACAGTGGAGTTGCCTTTATTGAAATGCAACCTGAACACCAGAGACTTCAAGGTGCTCTGAGCTGTGATTCTTTGTGTGTAATTCACATGTTTCTTTTGCTAAAGAATCATTGTGCCAATTCAGACCTTTTTTCTTCTTCTTTTTTTTAATACTCCTTTTTTATTGAACAAAAGTGAATAGATACAGTCAGGGGAATTACATCCAATATAAATAAATTTAACAATATATTTTATATTTAAGTTCTACATCATTTATCATTTAAGATCTTTTGTAACACAATCTTTACTTTTCATTTGGCAATACATGGAATCTTTTTAAACAAAATTTCCACATTTCACATATTTCTATACCCTTTCTTGTTGTTTTCCTTCTTTTTCCGCTCGCCCTTCCCTCTCCATCTTATTCTTCCTTTCTAAACTCTCCTTTTCTCTTCTTCCTCCTTCTCCCTTCTTTCCTTCCTCTTCATTTTTTCTAATGGTTTTTTTAAATTTTATCTCTCAATTTACAATTAAATTAAGACCTTTTAAAAGGCTTGACTGTGATATTCATTTCTTTTCTCTTCTACTTTCTTTCTTCAAAATTCTTTTTTTTCCTTTGGTGGCTGTTTTTCATTCAGTCAACAGGCACAAAGTGGGAAAAATCTGCATTACTTCTTGCATGTTTTATGCTTCCTAATCCATTTGATCTTTTTCAATCTGGACCCATGCTTTAATGAAAAGTGCCTCCCTATGTGGAGAGCCTGGAGATTAATTCTCATCCCCCCATGGAAGCCATTATAGCTATCCTTATGAAAAGTGAATATGTTGCAATGCTGGTGTACCAAACCAAACGAAAGACAGAATGAGTCTGCCCGGATGATCAACAGGATGAAGAAAAGTCCACAATATTTGGGACATTTTTTATTTCAGGTGATCAAGCAAAAGATCTTCTTTAAAGGGATGTTTCAGCTATTTCTTTATGTCTGCAATGAATGAGCCAATAAAAGGCCCTAAGGAAGTGATGGCGAACCCCTGGCACGCATGCCGCAGTAGGCGTGTAGAGCCCTCTCTGCTGGCATGTGAGTCAAGTCTCCCCGGCATCACCCCAGAGCTGAGCATGCTCAGAACGGAGTAGCGGCACAAGGCGATGACATCATAGGGTCATGCACATGCTCAGAAAGAGAGTAGCGGTGCACGGTGATGACATTATGAACCGCGACTCATTAGCTGTAACTTGTCTGGGCACTCAGTGTCTAAAACATTAGCCATCACTGCCCTAGGGATTCCACAAAATTAAACCATCTCTGGTTTTTAGCTCTTGTGGGTGAGAACTAAACTTTGTCTCAATCTATGCTTCATGGGACTTAAAAAAACCTAAACAAGATTGGAAGAACTGACATAACATCTGCAACAATATTTTGCTACAGCGTCTGTTTCTCTGCATAATAATATTTATGATGATAAAAAATTCCATTGCAAGTTCCATATGAGCATATCGACTATAACGGCCTTTGTTCTCAAGTCCAAATTTAATTTACTTTTGGAAATCTTTTAATTTAAAAGAGCGCACAAAAACAATTGCTTTGAAAAATAACCTGATTATCCTTTAAAAAAAAGAATCAGTATATAGCGTCTGACATGTTACTTTGCAATACCTTTTATTTTATCTTGGAAAATTTCAGTTATCTAGTTGACTGAAAGTCGAATCAATATATAACCTATACAGAGCTACCTTAACAAATTATGATGTGACTTTAAAAAAAAAATCTGTGAAAACTCATTTAGTGTTTCCAAGCACATAACTTACCTAATTCCATCCTGCCGTGAAAGTTAATAATTCTAATAATAATAATTCTACATCATTCTTAACAAGGATATTTTTGTATATGAAACGATATATAGATATGTATACAAGTTTGAAAAAATAACCATTTCCTTTGGTTTATTACACAAATGGAAATTTGCTCAGAAGAGGCTTAAAATTATCCTATCAACTTGGAAGCCCCAAAGCCATTTATGAAAGAGTGACCATGAATTGTAAGTCACCAGCTGATTGATAAACTCGCCATTTTCTGATTCCAAATTGCACAAGAGATTAGGGTTATTAAGCACCAATAGGCTATAATGTCGAGTTGAGTTGCTCCATGAAGCTCACACAAGAGTAGTTTTAAAAGCCAGCTTCAAGGAAAATAATTTTTGTTGTCTGCTAAATGATACAACGCAATTGATGTCAGTGTCCAGAATGAAAAAGGGCGAATTCATTAAAAGTGTTTAGGAAGTATTTTATCAGTGGTGTTAACTGTGAGGACAAAGCACTTGTTTCTACAGCAGTCCTTCTAACAGCTGCTCTTCCTTTTGTATTTGAGAACCAGAGTGGGTAATAACAATCTGCCATTTTGAATTTCCCATCAACTTCCAGTTCCATCAACTTTCTGACTTAAGGTGGTAGATTATTAAAACAACAGCCTCTTTTTTGGCATGTTAATTCCTATCAGTACTCTGGAGGCACATTATGGCTCATTAGGAGAAATGCAAAATGTGGATAATTAGGAAATGCCAAACCAGGGATCTGTATTAGTTTATTGTCTCTAGGTGCTGACACCAGCCAGGGACCCTGGTGCTAATTTTATCCCTGGGAGTGAAAATTTGACTGACCAATTATAGTTTTGGAATTTGCAAGTTAGGTGGATTGTCCAGTAACTGTTCAGTATCATTTTTTCCCCTTTAGTATCTCTGTTTATAAAGACTAACATTTCCACTATTTTGAATGAAGTATACTATTTTTAGAGCTAAGAAACGTTTTTTATTCAATTCTCAAAAAGTTCTTAGGTGCCACACTGCCATGCACTGTCATCAGTTCCCCAGTGTTAAAGTATCCATGCTTTTTCTCAGGATTATGTGATAGCTGTATAAGATAGCGGTGAAATCATGGAGAAAGATGCAGGTGCTTTAATAACTTGCACTTCTGATTGTATATAAACTTGTATATTTCAAAGTATTTTTCCTAATCGTCTTTGAATTGCCTATTTTTTTTGATAGATGACATAGATAGATAGATAAAGATATAGAGATACAGTTTCTGGTTGAGTAAGACTAGTTCTGTATGAATCTTCCATCTGGCTCAATGTTTCATTTAGAAACTATGTAGGTGAAAAATAATACTCTTCCTATAACAGGATTTACTTGTGCAGTGTTATTGTTTTTCATTTAACATGAATGAAATACAAATAATATCTTCTGTCACTTTCTGAAGTGAAATAGCTCCTTTCACTTTCTCTGAAGTGAAATAGCTCCTTTCTCTGGAGGTTTTCTGAATTCATTGTTTTTTTACAAAACCAAAAGATTTGGGTGAAATTTAAAGCATTAATCTACGAAATTATGTTGGGTGACAGTCTTTCAAAGAAGACCAGATTGTTTTTCATTTCTATTCTTGGTGTTGGTATTATTGAATGGGAAATTCTTGAAGGGCTATAAACAAAATGATTGATAAATATTTTTTTTAAAAAAGCATATCTTTCCTTTTCTGCAGGCACCCCTGAAAGCAACACCATTTGTGAGAGATGTCCAGAAGAATACTTCTCTGATGAGTCATCATCCAAAGCTCCCTGTCAAATGCACACAAACTGCAGCGCCCTAAGCCTCAAATTGGTGCAGAAGGGAGATTCCACACATGACAATGTCTGCCAGGGAGAAGACAGTGACAAATTGGATCAGCAATGTGGAATCGGTGTGTATATAACCCAAAAAAGAAAATATCTAGATCCTTTGGTTGAAGTTTCAGACTAGAATCTGGAATGACATCTTTCAAAGATATTCTAGTTCATGGCGGGCTAGTGCCACTGCTGCTGCAGCCACTGTGGCCCGTCCTTCCCCAGCATGACTCCACAGAGACCCCCGCCACCTCTCCCGTGCCTCCCTTGATCACTGAGGACCACCCCATGAACCCCCCATGGACCTCTCAAACCCCACTGCGCACTCCCACCATGGCCACCGCCGATACTCCTGTGGCCATCAATGCCCCCCCACGACCAAAGACCCACCAACCTGTGCCGTTGCCCCCAGTTCCGGGAAGTACCTTGCTCGCCGCCATGTCTGGCCCATGGGCCGAATACAGACAATTTGTAGATTTTTTCTGGCTGGCAGGCCGCCTGTTTCACATATGTGTTCTAGTGGATCCAACCTTCAGTGAGTGATTGAACTAAATATGAACTGCCTGCTAGTTTGCCCACTAGGACTCCAAGATCCCTCTCACAGTTACTACTATTGAGTCAGGTACCACCTGTACTATATCTGTGCATTTGGCTTTCCTTGCCTAAATGTGGAACCTTCTGCTGTAAAAATATAGAGCCCCACTTCCTCCAGGGAAGCAACGCAGTGTAGCTGCTCTGTTTGAAGTCAGGGCCACCCAGCTTCAGGGTGGATACTTTATACCAGGGATCCCCAACACTTTTTGAGTTGGCAGCCCGGCGCAGAGGGGGGGAACGGATATGTGTATGCATGCATGAGCATGCCAATCATGCATGAATGCAAGTGGGGCACCGGGGGGATTGTGGGAGTGGGCCACAGTGACATGGAACTCACGGGAGTGGGGCTGTGTGTGCGTGAGTGCTGGTGTGTGGGTGACGCTAGGGCAGTAGTGGGAGGTGGCCCACAGGTTGGGGGACTCCTGCTTTATACAATTTGTCCTCCAAAGGAAGCATTCTGTTAACTCTTGCAAAGGGTTAGGTTTAAATTAAATCTCATTGTTTGTTCAGTAGGGTCCAATCCCTGTCGATCCTCATAGGATTGTAGCTTTTAGAAAAATCATACTGCACTTTCTGATAGCAGTTTTTGACCGGTACCCCTAAAAGTTAACCACCTGATTTTAACATCAATACCTGTATTGTTTTAGATGTCACCTTGTGCGAAGAAGCGTTCTTCAGGTTCATCGTTCCCAAAAAACTCTCATCCACCTGGCTGAACACCCTGATGGACAGTCTGCCTGGTGTAAAGATGAGTCTGGAAAACAGAGAAAGAATTAAACAGAAGAGCAGCTTGCAAGATCAGACCTTTCAGCTACTAAAGTTATGGAAAGAACAAAATAGAGACCACAGTACCGTCAAGAATGTTGTCCAAGGTAGGTATTAAAGAAGAGCGGGGAATTATGTTTACACACCGGGTCGGTTTGTGTAAGGTGTTTGCTCCTGACCGTAAATTAAATCGCCGCAACAGTCAAAGCAATAAGTCAAAAGTGAACGTTGTGTCCTCACCTTGGTAATCAGAACAGCTTCTGAGTGCAGAAGCCACGGGGCCACATATTGCATCTTTAAGTTATGTGCTGGAGAACTGAGTGTATTAAAGTAGGAGACCCGGTGCAAATCAACAGATAATTAGGTAGTTTCCCTCTTTTCTCTTTCCTTCTTCCTTTCTTTAAGTGTTGAGTAGGTTGAGGAGATTTTATTTGGGTGCAGTATGTGTAGCAGGCTGGAGCAAGATAAGAACTGTCATTCCTTATCTTTAGCATTTGAAGTCAGTTCGACGTGACTACAGTCACCTTAAAACTGCTTCGAAGGTTGGTGTGTGTGTGAAAATGATGCCTGTTTGGAAGCCCTTTTTATTTGAAATCAGCTTTCTATGACTTGTCAAAGCATTACACAAAGATACCCTGGCCACATCTTCCTCCCTGCTATTTCTCCGTGACGTTGCCTTCATCTCATCCTTAGTTCAGGAACGGGGCAGGCTGAAGTCATCATTTTCTGTGTTATCTGGTGTTAAAGTAGAGTTTCTTCCCTTACTGGGATCATCCAAAGCAACTTTAGCCATCCAAAGTTCAGCAGTTCGATTCTCACTGGCTCAGTCTTTCATCCCTTCGGAGGTCGGTAAAATGAGGACCTAGATGATTGCGGGGCAATAGGCTGACTGTGTAAACCGCTTAGAGAGTGCTGTAAAGCACTGTTAAGTGGTATATAAGTCTAAATAATAATAATAAATGAGAGAGATAGAGACACACACTCAGAGAGAGAATGAGAAAGAGAGAGAGAGAGAGAGAAGGTGAGAGAAAGAGAGAGAGAGAGAATAAGACACACACACACACACACACACACACACACAGAGCGTTCTGACGCTCCACTCCCCACCCCTCGTGGCCAGGCCGCTCCATGCTGCTCTTGTTTGTAGGCCGGCTGGCAGTGCTCTGTGTGTGTTTCTGTGTGTGTGTGTTTGTATGCCTGTCTCTACTAGCCAATGCAGCCGCCCACTGCCCTGGGATGGAGAGCACCCAGAGCCTGTGCATGGCGTGCGTGCAGGGAGAGTGCAGCCCTTCCCTTCCCTTCCTTCCTTCACAGAGCAGCCCTTCCCCCGAAAGCATAGTTGGGGCCCGCCGAACCCCAAACTTTCACTGAGACCCCTCTTCTCCTCCCCCTCCAAACCACGTGGCTCACTTGCGCACCTCCAAGGCTGCCTCTCGCTCTTCCCCCATGGAAAGCCCCCTCGCACCTTTCCCGCTTGGAGCCAGTTTTGCCCATGGCCACTCTCACCTTTTCGTCGCCGACGGTGGGGCCATCGAGCTGACTACACCCTGAAGGCCAGGCTGATTTTGCCCTCGGATGTCTTCTTCTCGCTGATTCCTTTGCCCCCATCTCATGCCTCCATCGCTTCCACAAGTAAATTGCTCCAATCCCAATCAAAGGCATAGTGGAAAAGGCGACCCCCAGGGGGAGAGCCTTCTCTGTGGCGGCACCCACTCTCTGGAATGATCTCCCCCCTGCTTTTCACAGTGGTTCCAGTATTGCAAAGTCTGGCAGCCCACCCAAATTTGGCCATGGACCACCAGTGGTCCATGGCTCATGGGTTGACGACCACTATTCTAGTTCACTTAGGAACACATAGAAAATGCTGTAATTACTGTTAAAATCCAATATCTAATATTTATGTATCAAGCTACATTTCTACAAGCGAGTACTGTGAGAGCCGCTGTGTTATATGAACATTTCTAAGCTTGGGGTATCTGAATGGTCAATAGATACAAGCAATAAATAAGATGTTTGGTTTCTCTTTGTGACTATCTGTCAAATTCCTTTTCCTCCCTTTCCAGTTTAGAAATGGAATGAGCAACTGTCTAGCAGGAATTTGCTATGCTAAGGGGGGGAGTTGGGGGGATGGGCTATTCAAACTAATAAGACAGTTGAATGCTTAGGTATGCTTAACAAATGTGGCTGTCCATGTGACACACAGCGAGGCAGACGAGATAATTACCAGGGAGACAACTGGGTCAAAAGGTGTTTCCTGAAGAAGTCATCGGCTGAACTGCGCAGGATATCCCATGATGCTTAGTTTTTGCATTGCACACCTCAGCATGCCTTCTGTTCTTCTGTTGTTCCAAAGAATCTAAATAAACAACTTTACTCTACGGAGTGGACTGCTGTGAATTCAAAGGAAAATGCAGAGAATATAACACTATCGGTCTGGATATTTATAACTATATATGGTGACTGTAAACTAGAATAATCCTATAATAAACTGTTTATTTTTTACAGATATAGAGATTGAGAAGAATTTGAGGGTTTCCCTGCAACAGATCCCATCAGCTTTCTAGAGAAACTCATGGCTGCATTGTATTTCTGGAGGGCAAGATAACCGCTTTCTTTTTTTATGCCTCCTCATATTTCAGTAAAAAGACATTTGAGATGAACAAAATATGAATAGTTTCTACCCATCAGCTGTTGCATCAGTTCCTAGTATAATGAAAGAGATGTTGCTGGCCATTGGATCTCTTTATACACCTCTAAAGCACAAGTGGGTTTAATTACACATCCCCCGTGCTATATCTAAGCCAAATGAAAGCTTAACCATGTAATAGTTTGCAACTTAAGTAGTCCTCGTGATAGCTATCTTTAATTAAATTAAAATTGCATTACATCAAATGATGTCTTTGCCATTGCTCTTCCCTGCCTCAGCTCTCCTACCTGTTTTTGGAGGCCTGGTCAGAGGATATCATTCACTGACTGAGGAGGGCCCTTGCCCTGAGAAGATGCACACATGATTCCTGTATAACATGGCAGTCACAATGGACAACAAAACATGCCCCAAAGGGATAATCACTTCCTTGATTTTATTGAATTGTATGTATAACAGTCCTTAATTTACAACCATTCATTTGGTGACAATTCAGGGTTGCAACCACAATTTAAAAAGTGACTCACCGCTGGTCCTCACACTTACAACATCCTCAGAGTCATGTGGTCAATATTTGGGTGCTTGGCAACTGACATGTGTTTGTGAGGGTTGCAGTTTCTGGAATCAAGTGATCATCATTTGTAAACTTCCTAGCCGACGTCCAGCAAGCAAAGTCAACGAGGGAAGCCAGATTTGCTTAACAGCCATGTAATTTACTTAACGATTCCAGTGATTCACTTAACAACCATGGCAAAAAAAGATTGCAAAATTGGGTGCAACTTACTTAACAACTCCCTCGTCTGGCAATGGAAATTCTGGTCCCCGTTGTGCTTGTTTGTCAAGGGGACATAAGTTGTAAGTGTGGGGTACTAAGTAAATTTAGGGAATGAATGATTTTCATGAAGCTGAGCATTTCTGTCAAACACACACACACACAGACACACAGACACCCCATCCCCTTCACAACCCAAGTAGGAAACCATAGCCTGCCAGTGTTCTAAATGGCAGGCATAAAGACTAATTATTGATAGCAGAATAAGAGTAGCAATTCCATCCTGTCAGCTGAGTAGCAAATCCAAATTGACCCAGTTATCTGCCATGCTCACACCCACTAATGACCTCCTTGTACCTTTGCTGCCCAGATAACAGCCCCTTCTGCCACTCGCCCATATCCGGGAAAGACTTTGAACTGTAATCATTCAGCAGTGTCTGATCATAACTCTTGGTCTTGTCTCTCCAGAAGCACTTTTAAAGATTTACTGTCTCAGCAATTTGAAGCAGTGAAGTGGAAATACAGCGAAGGACAATCTGGAGGTTTTGCTAGGGAAAGGAGCTGGACTAGGAGGAGCAAAGAGGGAAGAAAAGACACTGGCATTTCTTTTTTATTCTGTATTAAAAGGGTCTGTAGTTTTGCAGCAAAACCAAAGTTAAAAGCAAAAAATATTAGCCTTTAAAAAGTAAAGTCTGTCTAACTCTGTCAAGATTACCAACACATCAGAAAAACAAGACTGGCTCACTGTTGCCTGTTTAAAAAAAACATTTAAATCAAAAGGTCCTACTTTTGTCAATATCACCATATCCATAACTATGGTAGCAGGCTGCAAAAGGAGCCACATTTAGCTCCGTCTTGCCAAGCGAATTTCATAAATACTCTGGTCCTCAAATCAGATCACACGCTAAGACCTCATGAAAAATAAGCAACTGTGTCTGCCTTCACCAAGACCCAAAGGATCAGGGTGCACAACGCAATCCGAATTGCCAAAAAAGAAGCTTATATAATCTGCCATGGAAAATTGCCTGCAAGTAAATAATTCAAGGTAAAAGACATCACCTGGACTTCAAAAAAAGGGGATTATTTTTTTAAAAAAAAAATTAAGTGCAGTGATAGGAGGGATTCTATGGCAGGAGACACTAATGAGAAAATAAGTTCAAGATGGTTGAAAAAACCCTAAAAAGCAGAAAATTATCCAATTCTAATGAGAAAGAAATGGGGGAGAGCCAAAACCTCATATATCATGAAGATCTGAATACAAGAAAGGAATCTTTTTAGGAAATGGAAAGAAGGGCAGGTCTCTATGAAAGAATAGAGGCAGGTAGCCAGGAACCATAGAGAGGGCATCCAAAAAAAAGTAAAACTCAAATTGAACAGATGTTGGTAAAGACTGATAATGACAGCCTACAACAACCTATTGAGGATCTTTCAATACATTCAAAACATTGGAACAAAGAAGGGCAGGTCAACACAAGTCTCCCCTCACCCCCAGTCTTCTCAAAAAAAGAATGTATGTGTTCATTTAGGTAATTTTGAAGAGCAGAAAGAAAGAACCAGATGAAACATGATTGTGACAGTCTTTTCTTTCCATAAGGTTAAATCCACAGGTCCAGTTACATTTCAATCTAGAGTATTGAAAGAAATTGTCGATGATCTGTTGAAATTGACCATACTATTTTTGAACCCCCTGAAGAATTAACAAAGAGCCAGATAACTGAAAGAAGATAAATGTTATGTTTTCTTAATGAGCGGGTGGCTGGGCGTATCTATGGTACTAGGGTCCAATGAGAATGACGCTGACACCTGAAAAACACAAGTGCTCTATCTACTTGAAAACAATGCAATAATTCCCCAAAAGCCAAAGTCAACATTTTTTATCTGGATAGCTTCTTAACATTTGATGGGAATCCTGTGGCTGTAATATAAATTGACTTCATGTGCCAAACTGCTGCATAACATTTTGATTAAGAAACTTACAAATTCTCACCGGATTGTGGGAGGTCTTTGATGATCTCTGTGCCTGGTGGTTTTCTTGCAGACATTTTCTTACCAAACTACATAACATCAGAAATTAATGATGGTGTTTCCTAGTTTGGTAATGAAATGTCTGTAAGAAAACAACTAAACTCAGACAGCATCATAGTTCAACGGTGAGCTAGAGATATTCTCTTCTATCAGTACTTCACTTGTTTGAAAACCATATTAAGAGTCCTCATCAATAGTTCCTTTTAAAGGTATCAGGGTTTACCTGAATGACAGCCTAACATGATTCCAGCCTAACATGTAAGGGCTATCTAGATAGGAGAGCGGAAATGCAAAGAGTGTCAACATGGAACAGATGAGACTAATGAAAGAGTGAAAAGGAAATCCAAAGCCTTTTACCCTCTAGGAAGACAAATCAGAGTGAAAATGGGTGGAACCTTCCTGAGACTGCTGAAAGGGCTGTGTTCTGGAGAGAGAAGACCAGTGGTTTGATAGAGGGGTCAAAGAGGCCAGCCATATTAAAATTGAGCAGCCCTCTCTCAACAGAGGGAGGAGGGATTCAACACCACCTATCTCCTGGTCCTTTCAGCAGTACCCAAAAGATTTCACACCTATTTTCACTCTGATTCAGGTGACCCTAAGGGTAGAGATAACCCCCAAGTGGCCTCAATGAGTCTCAGATAACTAATGGCTGGCCTTCAGAGTACTAAAGACCAGATGACTGCAAAGAAGATAAATTTTTCCATCCCTCACCATTCAGTGAGAACTGAAGAAACTTTTTGGATGAGAAGCGAAACATTTTCAAGGAAATACCAAGAAAGTCCAGTTGCCTTTTGAAAAAGCACCTTCACAGAGGGCAGTTCTGTTAATGAATCTGAAGTATGTGGATTGGGTAGATCTTCTATAAAATCTCTGCCACCTGCTCAAAGATGATCAGCTATCCGGTAGGGCTGCTGCCTCCTGTACACAATCAATATTTCCTAGCCAAAGACTAATTGTCTCCGGAGGAAGTCTTACAGCTTGATAAGCTCTCACTACATATATATCAGACTTTATTCCCTTACCAACAAGAGGGGAGTTCCTTATTCCTCATTCAGAATGCATAGGACAGGATAGCCAAAGCAATGGCTGCCAACTGCTCTTAAACAATTAGTTATTCACTTGCTATAACAGAGAGAACAAGTGGCAGTGCAGATGGATCTTCTAACTACAGCTATGAATCAGCTAATTCAACAAATGGGACAGAATCCTTTGCCAGTACGGAATATTCTCTCCAGTTCAGTGGGCAGCGATCAGGCTATAACTCCGTCAGATGAGGTTTCTAATTGGAGTAGACAATGGTAACGAGTATGCTCAAGGAATTGAATCTAACTATGAAGAAAGATTGAAATAATTGGGAATTCTTAGTCTTGAGAAGAGGAAACTAAGGGAGATATTAAAGCACCCTCAAACTGCAGAATGGGGAGAATGGAATCCAACTGAACTTTACATATATAAATTTTTCTCACAGTAAAAGACAAGAGAAATATGGATATATTTAAACAGAGACCAACTGCTGAAGATTCCTCCACTGTGCAGGGGTTTTGAGTTAGTACCTCCTTCTAATAGAATTGGATAGTGAGATGGGCAGCATATAAATTTAACATTTTTTTAAAAAAACCTGTCATGCTCTCTCTATGATCTGAATAGGTTGAGCAATATCAGTTATATTTACAAATATATCCCCTAAACATGCACACACACACACACACACAAATTGTTCAAAATCCCTATTGTAAAGTACTAAGAAGAACAGGATTCAAATTAGTCATCACCTATCAGTCATGTCTGCTTTTTAAAACAAAAAGAACAACAGCAAAAAACCGTTGAAATACATGATGTCAAACAATAATTCGGACCACCCTATTATTTAAAAAAGTATTTTGACCCTAAACTTTATAGTTGCGCTAGAATCTGAACTAAGGTCTCCTTCATCTTGTTGGATATAACTTCCTATCCTCCAAAGTAATCTCTTTATAGTACAGAATAGAGGGAATATCAATTTTGAGTCATTTCTAGGTTTATGAGCCTAGAAGGGATCCAAAATTAAATTCTAAATACCTCACAGCATCCAAAATATTTCATTTTTTTAAATTCAAGGCACTTGCTCGAGTATCAGCTTCGAACCTACACAATATGGATACAGATTAGGACTTCATTCTAACTGAAGAGCATTTTTTCACATCTTCAAAGATATCACGGCATTTTTAAAAATGGGTACAACATGATACTAGAAAAATTTCATGCTTGAAGACGAGGGGGAAAAAAAACAAAACCTGACGCTTGAAGATGGAGATGCTACATGAACAGCTGCATCTCACAAAACCTTGGGAATTGCCATGTTCAGGTGCCATTCAGGCAGGATTGCTTGAATAAAAAAGGGTGGGTTGCAGAAATCATAATCCTGAAGCTAAACTTGGCAAACTTTAAGATGATTCAAGATTGTGCTTCAGGAAAGGCGCTCTGGAATAAACTGAGGCAGACATACGGATATTCAAGAATAAGCTATGATACTTTAAAGCAGGAAACCCATACATCTGAAAGCATCAGGAAATAGAAGATTAATGAAACATCTGTCAGAGTATGTCTCTATTCAGAAGATTAAAAAAATACCAGCGTGAACCTTTCTAATGTTTTCATCAAAGAACTGTCACTATATTATAACTATCTGTCCTATCAGAACTGGAAGAAAAGGAATGCTATGAGCCTCGTCTGTTAAAACTACACTTGACAAGTCCCAGGAGGCTTGGCACAGACCTTATGGAATATTGTAACCCTCCACTCCCCAAAAATGAGGTTAGCTCCATCCCAAATAATTTTCTGTAAGACTCTCAAGACCTGACTTTGACTTCAGACTTGAAGGCCCCAGAGGACCAGTAAAATTTTAAGATGGCTCCATTGTTGTGGTTGACATTTATTCTCTCTTGTGCCTTATGGGCTTTGCTATATTTTAATAATGAGTGTCTTATATATTTATTGCTTTAATTGATTGCTGTATGCTTCCCAGAGCCGCTTTATGTGAGATGGGCGGTCATACAAACGTGATTAATAAATAATAATAATAATAATAATAATAATATTAAAATAATAATAAAATTTTATTTATACCCCGCCCTTCTCCCGAAGGACTCAGGGCGGCTTACAGGCATATAAAAACATA